>JANQBM010250210.1:0-21751 GCA_025594535.1 Erythroxylum domingense | reverse complement strand
TCCAATTAAAATTCAATTTCTAGTCCAATTTTCCCCAAAATTCCAATGGCTCAATTTAATAACTCCTACAATCATTTGTCAACAATTCCAGTGCCATTGGACAGTCAGTTCCACTATTGGTACACAATCAGCCTGTCGATTGGCATTTTTCCGGCCCGAAAAATTTTCCCAAAAATTTTTAGAAAGATTTCTAAAATTCTCTCAAAATCTCAAAACCACAATAACCCTCTCAAATTAAATTTTTACACAACCAAGTCACATTTTTTTCATAACAAATCACATTTATTCACTATATACCGGGAAATGTCATGAATGCATATACAATCATTTTTCATGTGCAAAAATCACTGTTCACGCGTATATGTATATTATGTAGTGCATGAGCATGAGATATGTTTTTCCTAATTTCTCCAAATGATCTCACGTGTACCAGTTTCTGTGGTTCGACCCTTTGTATGGAAACGAGATGTTACAAGAGAAGTAGTGAGAAAATAATAGACGAGGCGGTTTAATCATTGCCATTTGAGATATTTTAGAGAGTAAGAATCTACTATTGCATGTGGTGAGAGTAAGCCATCAACATACCTCTAAAGGTCACATGCTATCAACATTGCTTCCATTTGATTTTTCTAAACAAGATAATTAGTTAAATCTAGAGGCATTGTAAAGAAATATGTAATTTGATTGAATGGTAGTATTAGAGAATTTGATCATGCAATGGTCAATGTTAGATAATATACCTATGTTGTTATAATGTTTAGGGTTATTTCTACTATATGTGTAAGCTAGAATTATGAATTATATTGTGATTTTGTATTTTGCTGAAGTATTGAAGTAGTATGAAGGAGAATGGTGTCGTTAAATAGAAGGTTCAGTTAGCTAAATGATTGAGAAAATTTCTAATGTATGGATCTGATACCATAATGAAGTTGTGAATTATTAAAACTGAAATTCTTACTTTTTCATTAAATTGTACAAAAATGATAACCCCTTAATATACATGGGATTCATGTACATGATAGGATGAAATAATAGATACAACTTGAAAGATTTCGATACATTAAATAGTAATAGAAGATATATAGTTGAGATTTAATTGAACCAAATGTTTTCAATATGTGTTATCAAATTACGATATTGAAGAAAGATGTTAGAGGACCTGCAGACATGCTTAAGAAAGAAAGATTTAACTTAAGCATTGTATTTGACTTAAGCATTGTATTTAATTTTGTTCCCTAAGACATATGTTTAAATATTTAATAAGGTATTTGTAAGATTAGGTATGATGTGTCTCTAAGAGGTAATTCTATTTGCAGGGGGTTTCCATAGGCCTCTAATGCTACAAGTCTTACATTTAAATTCCTAAATTAATCAAAAGACTTTGCATAATGGGCACAATTAATTTGGTTGGGTGCTGTGCAGTTTGGGGATGCTAGTGATGTTAAGATATCAACCATGATCTAATTACAGATGCAACAAATATTAAAATTTCACAACTTTTTTATCGTGTCTCAATGATTGAATAACTTGAAAAATATGAAGCATAAAAATAATCAAATCATATTTGATTCAAATTTCTGCCGAAACCTTTTCACAATGTGTCAACCATGAGTTGTCCAAATTTTCAACCTTTAATGGTATCCATAAAGTAGAGAAAAAGAACTCAACGCTTTGCGAAGAATAAGTATGAGTGCTAGCTCCATTACACTTATTTCCTATATATATAGAAAAAAAGCATTATAGTTTATTTTTATTGAAATTGAATATTTTAATTATAATTAAAGTTAAACTTATAACTTAAATAAAATAAATATCTTATATTTATTCTCTTAAGTTTTTTAAACTTTGTAATTATGTTCAAATTAATTTAAATTGATTATTCTCCTTTTATCTGCTTTTATATATAACCTATAAGGTTCCTAATATGTTAGCAATAATTATAAATTATAATTATAATTAGACAAATTAAAACTTCTTTTTTATTTATATTTAATTTTTAATTAAATAATTTATAATTATAGGTTAAGATTGACATCTAACAATATGTTATAACCAGCTAAATATTAGAAATGTCAAAGTAGTTTGAATTATCCTCTTTATGTATGGTTATGATATAAAATTTAATCATTTCATCATCTAATATTCCAATTGAATATAAAGTATAGATACAATGCTCACTCCTTCGAATTCATTCATGTTATTTCTTGCTAATTATTAACTGATTTATAATAGTTATTTGAAAACACATTTTCAAAACTTGATGCTCTCTGGCAAGAGATTTTTTTTATCATTACTAATCAAGAGTAGTGGAACATTCTCTTTAATTATTTTAGAGTCATGAATTCTTTATTGACTTAATTATCTCTATATGGTTCATACTAGATCTAAGCACTATCAACTGAGATACCCTAATTAGAATAGGTCATAAGTACCATCAAAACATAGTAATTCCCATATAAGATGCTTTAATAATCTCAAGTCTAAGGATCAATTATACAACCATCATAATAAGGGAATCCATAGATACATAAGTAATATTTCATTTTATATCCTCATAATTGGGTCAATTCAATGAAATTATTCTTTAATAAGAACCCACACATTTTGTTATCTCCATAATTTAATTTATAAGGTCAATTACTTTTTCATAAAAAAGAAACATAACATGTGCTAATTTTACCATTTGATCAATATCCTGTCCTGATGAAACAAGAACGAGGAATAATTTAGGAAAAAAAATAAATACAAATTGAATATCATAATTATCATCTCATCATAAATTCAATTGTACAGTAATTATTCATAAGATTTAACCTTTAGTATTAAAACAACTCATGTAATTAACAAATACATAAAAGATAAAATATGCTTTTATTAATTAAAATAACAATGTCATATAAAATTGCAACCAACTAATTGGCTACAAACGTATAAACTAACAATCTCTCATTTACACTAAAGCCAATCTTCCACTTTCAAAGGTAATTAGGAATGATTGAAGCTATTCAGTATGACACCATAACGAAAGAAGACAAAGAAGCATAACTTGATCAAAATTATATCAAGATTAGTTAGGAAATGATGTATGTAATGGTGAAACAATTGTGAATTTTTTTGTAATGGTTAATTAACAAATCCTTTTGAAGTTAATAAATTTTTTAAATTTTTAAAAAAGCCAAATTTCTGTATATTGAATACCATATCCATTTATAAGTCAATCATGTCTCTTTTAAGATAATGACTTAGTGAGAGGATCTGCAAGATTCTCTTTAGTGAGAACTCACTCTAATGTTTTACCTTTCAACTTCACTATCTCCTTGATCAAGTGAAACTTCCTGATTACATATTTGGATTGTTGATGAGACCTTGGTTCCTTTACTTATGCAATGGTGCCAATATTATCATAATACGATATTATTTGGCTCAATAATGCTAAAAACTACTACAAGTTTTGTTATAAACGTCTTGATCCAAAATGCTTCCTTTGCCTCCTATGATATGCAAATATACTCTGTTTTAGACATAGAATCCACAATGTTTAGTTGTTTGTAACCCTTTCAACTTACTACACCACTATTTATAGTGAATATATACCTTAATTATGATCTACTATCATTCGGATCAAACTGAAAACTAGTATTTAAATGCCTTTGAACTCTTAGTTCAGTTCCTCTATAAACCTAGAAAACATCTTTAGTCCTCAAGTACTTTAAGATCTTTTTCACAGTCGTCCAGTGACTATCCTTAAGATTGGCTTGAAATCTACTCATTACGCTTAAAGTATAAGAGACATTTGGCTTTGTACATAGCATCGTATACTAATTGATCCAATTACCAAAACATATGTAACATAATCCACTTTAGCATTGTCTTCTTACGCCTTAAGACATACTTTATAAGAGAGAAATCCTATACAACATGGATAAGAATCCCCTTTTGGAATTCTCCATGCTAAACTTTTTTAACATTTTGCCTATGTACATAAAATGGGATAAGGCAAGAAAATTCTTTGATCTATCTTTATAGATCTTTATTTCCAGAATATAGGCTACTTCTCCTATATCCTTCATGGAGAAGTTCTTAAAACAACCAAAAATTTTCAAATTGGAGCATTGGTATGTTGTTTTCAATAAATAATATGTCATCCAAATATAACATTGAGAAGACGTCTACACTCCCACTAACCTTCTTATAGACACATAGTTCGTTCACATTTTTGATAAAATCAAACTCTTTGACTATCTCATCAAAATAGATATTCCAACTCTGTGATGCTTTCTTAAGTCTATAAATGGATTTTTGCAACTTATATATCTGATTAGGAAATCTAATAGATTTAAAACCTTTGGGTTGTGTCATATACACATCTTGAAATAAATTCCCATTGAGAAATATTATTTTTACATCCATCGGCCAGATTTCATAATCATGATATACGACTATAGCTAATAAGATCTTTATGGATTTAAAAATAGATAATGGAAAAAAGGATTCATCAAAATTAACTCTTTGTTTTTGTTTTTAACTTTTAGCCACTAGCTTTGCTTTGTACGTGTGTACATTATCATCTATATATGTTTTTTTCTTAAAGATCCACTTGCATTCTATAGGCATAATACCATCAGGAGGATCCATTAAAGTCTATACTTGGTTAGTGTATATGGATCCATTGCAAATCTCACGACTTCATTCCATTAAAGAATTAATGTTATACATTGTTTCTTTAAAAGTAGTAAGCTCATCATCTATAAGCAATACATTGTATTTCTCTTTTTCAACATATAGATCTAATATAATAAGAGGGATGAGGTATTCTACTAGTGTTTCGTGTATTATATGTCTCTTAAACCTTTGGTTATACATCACTTATATCAACTTGAGTTTTATGTTCCATTTGGATTAAATTTAAGGTTCTTTAAATTCTCTAAGTGATACCTTACTCCCACTATTTTCTTTGAGAATAAATTCTCTTTCTAGAAGTGTGGCATGTCTTAAGACAAGCACCTTTTGCTCAACAAGATGGTAAAATTGATACCTGTACTCTTTTTTAGATATCCTATAAATTTGCAATTAGTTAATATAGCTTGAAGCTTATCAGATGTTGCACGTTTCAAATAAGCATCACATCTCCAAATCTTTAAGTGTGACAACTTTAATCTACTACTAATCTATAACTCATATGGTGTTTTGTCAACCAATTTAAATGAAGTTCTATTTAAAAGGTAAACATCAATTTCAAAGGCCCTATTATTTTATAACTCAAATGGTGTTTTGTCCACAAATTTAGATGAAGCTCTATTTTAAAACGTAAATATAATAGGTGTAAGTATAAATGATAAACAACAGGGATACAAACAGTAGAAAATATTTATTTTCTATAGTTTCCATTTTTCCTTTTTATTATTATATCTTAATTTATTCATCATCACACCGAGTCTAAAATCTAGCATGAAAGCAGGATTTGGGGAGGTCTAATAGTATGCAGCCTTATCCCTATAGAGTACAGAGGCTTAATTTATTAAAACGAATGAAAGATACCCTTTGAATGCTTAAATATAGATAAGATACTGGGACATCCCGTAGGAATAAGTAATCTAATGACTTCTCACTCGATTTCGGAAAAGAAAGACTTGATTGAAAGAGCTTGATTTTGGATTGAGTTAACAACACTAACCCTTCCTTTGTTGACTCAAAGAGCTCGATTTTGGACTGAGTTAACCATACTAACCTTTCCTTTCTCAAACTTCCCCCTCCTCTGTCCTATCAAGGAATGGTCAATTCATTATTTTTTGGTCTTTCTGTAACTAAGGGAATGGAATGTTATCTAGGCCAAACATGGTATTGTTATTGTCTCAATTTAATGAAGCAAAAAAAAAAGGCCTGCGAGTTTCAAAGGCATGTCCCAAAAAAAGAGGCAAAAATGACTGTATGACTCATCAGGGAATGTACTATATCTAATAGAGTACAATTTCTTCCCTCAGACACTTCATCATATTGTAAAGTTCTAAGAGTCCATTATAAGAGAATCTCATTCTCTTTTAAGTAACCAAGAAACTCATAGTTCAAGTATGCACCAACTTGATCAGATCTAACTATATTAATACTCTTACCATTTTGTTTATTAACCTTAAGTCTAAATTCTTTGAACTTTTCAAATAATGTGCACTTTTTTTTCAAGTAAACATAACTATATCTAGAATGATCATTTATAAACGTAATGAAATATAAGTATCCACCTCCAGTATAAATAGATATAAGGCCACATACATCTGAATGTGTAAGCTCTAATAACTCATCGACATGCTCTCCTTTTCCACTAAAAGGTGGTTTGGTCATTTTTTCAACAAAAAGGATTCACAAGTTTCATATAATTCATAATTAAAAGGATCTAAATATCCTTCTTTATGTAGCTTTATGATTCTAGTTTTGCTAGATCTGACCTACAATGTCATAATAAAATGAATTTTGGTCACTTAACTTTCTTTTTTTACTATCTAAGGATTGGTCTTTTAAGATCTAAATCATATAGATCATTCGTAAAGAATCCAAATCCATAATAAACATCATCTTTATAAAAAGAAAAAATTCTATTGTTAATTATAAAGACAAGTCCATTCAAATATAAATAAGGAAAGGAAATGATATTTCTAGTAATGATTGGAACATAATAACAATTATCAAGTTTTAATTCAAGGCCAAAGGCAAAGTTATACTATAAATTCCTATAGGTAACACATCAACTCTAGCTCTATTGCCAACTCACAAGTCCATTTCGCCTTTCCTCAATGATCTAGTTACTTGTTAACATCTACATATTATTACAAATAACCACGTCTAGTCTAACACCCAAGAATATGGAAAGGAATTAGAAAGTTTGATCTCAATCATAAATATATCTGAAGATGGAGCTATCTTAAGCTTCTTATCAACTAGGCTAGTATGATAAGCTTTGTAATTCCTCCTCTAGTGTGCATCAACTCCATAATATAAACATGTACCTTTATTATTTCTCTTTTTTTTTGACATTATCTCTAGGCTTTGTTACTTTAGTAGAAGCCTTCAATTTCTTATTATTATTCTTTTTAGAGCCTTATTTCTTGTTTTTGGAAGAATCAACAATTAAAGGATCCCTTTTTATTCTTAAGCATATTTTCACAATGAAGTGTGAAAAGCTCAGAGTAAGAGATTGAACCACCAAATCAATGCATAACCTATGGTCCATAACATAGTTAAATTGGCTTAATTTTTAAATATAGCCAATCATCTTTAGTATATACAACTCAACTAAAGATCCTTCTACCATTTTGCATTAATATAATTATTTAGAAGTCTCATAACTTTCCACCTTATTTTGTGGCCCAAACAACTCCTTGAGAAGTATAATTATAGTAGGAGCATTTATGCTTTCATACTGCTTATGAAGCTTATGTGATAAGCTAGCCAATATTTCATATTTAGCTTGTTCAACATCATTAATATGATGTTGATATGGCTACTAGACTTCCTTAACTACATCTGAACTAGGCTATGATGGAAATGGAGTGTCAAGAACACAAATTTTCTTTTCTTGATTGAAAATAGTTCTCAAGTTCTGAAACTAGTCTAAGAAATTGGGTCCAATAGGCTTATTAGGATCTAAGATGCTCATCAAGGATAGGTCAATATTCATTTTATCAAACAATCAAAAGACATAAATGAACAAGTATTAGTTTATCCCATAAAACTAAATAAAATAAGGACTTTAATAAATATTTGGTTGCACTCACCATTTTATTCAAAATAATGACCCTCACTATTAAATTGATAAATTATCAAATAATTTCCTAGTGGGTTAAGATCTCATTCAAAAATAGTTAATCTTTGGTTTTCTCAATAAACCAACTAAATTTAAATTAGGGAGATAATAACTTTATCAATAACATTTTATGTGACTACTAGATTTGTTAATTGATAACTCTTTTTCAAAATATATTTTATAGGTTATTCCTCACCTTGTCTTTAAATTTATATGGTTATGAGTTTGCTCATCCAAATTATAAAAATTTAGTGAAGTAAAGCCCATTAATTTTAGATAAAACATATTCAGGTTAAAGTAGCCTCGAGTTTGCTTAATAAGCTTTATAATAAACCAAACTCTGATTTTATTCTTAAAAAATAAAAGGCAACTATAAAGTTTGTAATGTATGCTTAATATTTAATTCAAAGACTTAAAATTTTTAAATTTTAGGTCTTATTAAAAAAATGTGATCTCAATATATTAATGATTTCTAACATAATCAAATTATGAAAAAAAATCCTTTAACACCTTTGCGTAATTCTAATTATTGATTTGAATTAATTTAATGTTTTAACTCCTTAAAAAATTAAACTAAATTCCAAATATTCCTAATAAAATAAACCTTTGAAATCAATCTTCAAATATTTTTGAAAAACACTCTCTCATACGAGTGGCGAGATTTGCCCTTGACTAGTGGTGATAATTACCACTTGTTCACCCGTTCACTTTTGGGAAACTGTTGCTCTAGCTAATTACTAGTTCCTTCATTAGCGGCAATGTCTGCCATTGATGAAGGCATCACCAGTCACCACAAGTGACGCGATCGTCGGTAATGAAGGCATCACCACAAGAGACATGATTCACACACATAAATACAAGCACAAATAATCATAATCAAACCAAAAAACTAAGCTAGGGGCTTGCATATGATTCATTTTCCGAAAACCAAACTGATATGATTTTGAATAAGTTTATTCACAAAACTTAGGCTAAAGGATATGCATCTGATTTGTTTTCAGATTTCAAACAAAACTATGGGAGCATATGATGTTATTTCAAAATCAGAACACATTAAACCAACTTTCAAATGCAAAGAACACGTATAGGTGGCTTGCAAATCTAATTTTCAGAAAACAAATAAACACAGGGTATTAGATTTTAATTTTCATAAAATTAAAACAAACCCTATTTCATTAAAACAAGGTTTTAAGCCTCAATATTTATTAAAAATTAATAAAAATCAATCAATTTAAACAATTAAAGAAGACCGACCTTGAGAAACTAACCATTGATATTAGATTTATTAGAACTTTATGTGGATCCTTATCTCTATCTCTCTCTCTTTCTTTGCGTGTGCGTGCGCGCGTGCATATGTGTATATGCGTGCGTGTGTGTGTGTGTGCACGCGCTCAAATTGAAAGTGAGTAATAAGCTGTATAGAAAAAAATGTCTAAATGATGTTTGATGTGATAGGAAATGCATTGAAAAAAAAAAGCAGAGGGAAGACAAGAGTGAGAGAAAGAGCTAATTGTATCACAGAAATTATTTAATTTGATTGTTTTCATTATGTTATTTTTAGTGTCCTACCTATTCGGGTAAAGTTATTCCCCTAATATAATTTATAATATTATTATTTTAAATAGTTACCATCTCATAACTTTTTAAAAACTTTTCAAATAATATTCTACTTTATACAATTACAATTTAATTAGAAAAATATAATTATTTTTATTAAATCGTATCAAAGATTAACAAGAATAATTGAAATTCATTCTCACTTTAAAATAAAAAATTTGGAAATATCTTATTAAATTAATAATCACCAACTATTCAATTTGGAAGTGAGAAATGGAAGATATTTTGTTTTATACGAATTTACATGCTCTTATTATTGGTGATGAAAAAGTAAAAATGAGAAAGAATGAGACTTAACCAACAAAAATGTTTTTGATCAAATTTAGCAATGTATCAATAATAATGTATTGCATCAGTAGTCTATGAATCAAATTCACACAAATTACAGAAAAATACGAAATCTTTATAAAAGAAAAACGTTACAAAATAACTTTTATGCAAAAAGGCTTGTTTAAATACTAAATAAAGATGAACCAAATATAGTCCAAACACTTGAACAATATTTAAGATTTTGTAAATTAGTTAAATAACCTGTAGACGAGTTCATATAACATTGTATTTTCTTTCTGGTACTGTACCTGATATTTGGGAAACCTTAGTGGTAATACCCAACAATTTATTCCTATAAAATAAATAATTTCTCACTTTTATTGAACAAAGTTTATTTAATAAAAAGATCAAGAGACGTAAATAAGATTTTGTTAGAAAATCAATTGTGATCCAATTACGGGTGTAGTAAAAAATCTATTATACATAACACAAAACCACATCCATCCAGACATACGCAAGCTTCAATAAATCTCCAAGTAGAAATCAACCCAGAAGGAACTTTTCGTAGAACCAAGTTTCTAAATTCCTAAAGTTATAGGGGCATATATATTGTGTATGCTAGAAGAAGGAAAATACATGAGGCATAATCAATCTTGATTTCCAGAGACTTTATTGTAAAAGGACATGCAATCTTCAAGCGTAATTCAGAAGTGCATGCTAGTTTTCCAGAAAAAATAAAATTTGAAGTCGGTAGCATGCATATGATTTCCATAAACATCAAACAAAATTTTAGAAGTTTTATAATAAGTGGGAAGTATGTTTGAGTTTCAATAAACAAAAATAGTGCTCTCAATTATCATTAAGAAAATCCATATACAAGGGAAAACAACCATGATAATAGTAAAACCATGCAATTTTTGCATTAACCCTAATTTTATTAAATCAATATCAGTGAAACAACTCTAATCAAGTTAGACAATTAAAGGAGGTTATGATAACACAATTAGAAAACTAATTGTGATTGAATCACGGGCATCGTGAAAAAACAATGTTACATTTTTCGATCAAATCTCTTTCATTAAATAACTTGAAAAATACCAGTCATAAATAAAAGACTTGAATCTTACCTTATTCATATTCTAGAAAAATATTTTCTAGAGCTGCCCGCCAAAAGTTGTTTATGTGCTCAACCTTTAATGTTATCCACAAACTAGAGAAAAATGACTCATCAATTGAGAGGAAAAAGATAAGAGTCCTAACTTCTTTATACCTTTTATTTATTTATAGAAAATGAATTTTTAGTTTCTTTCTAATTAAAATTAATGTTCTTAATTATAATTAAAGTATAACTCTAACTCTAATTATAATTTAACTTTAATAAAATTAAATATTTCATATTTGATTCATGAAGATTTTCGAACTTCACAACATAGTTCAACTTAATTCAAATTGAATTTTCTCTTTAAAAATAATCTTTTATGTGTGACCCATTAAGTTCTTAATATGTTGGCAATAATTATAAATTATAATTCTTTCATAATCAGAATTCGATAAATTAATTATCCTTTTAATTTATCTTTAATTATTCTATTAAACATTCTATAATCAAATATATTGATATCCAACAACATGTTATGACCATCTAAATATTAAAAATGCCAAAATAGTTTGACTTAATATATTCATACATAGTCATGATGTATAATTTAATCTTTAGACATAGAGTATGGAATTTGTGTTTACTCTTTTAAATCCAGCTAAGTTCGTTCTTGCTAATTATTAATCGGAAACAATTAATATTTGAAAATATTCTTTTAAATTGTCATTTCACTTTGGCCACATATTTCCTTAAAATACTGCTAATCAATAGTAAAGAAATATTTTCTCTAATTACTTTATAACGAAGAATCCTTTATTAACTTAATCAACTATCTTCATATGGTTCATACTATATACTAATTTAGCATCCTTAAATAGAATAGATCATAGGGAGCACCAAAACATAGTAATATTCACATGAGATTGTTTAGTATTCTTAAGTCTAATAATCAATTATACAACCATCATTATGAGGAAATTCACAAATACATAAGTAATATTCCATTTATGATCTTCTTAATTGCACCAGTTTAATGAAATTTTTCTATAATAAGTACCCAACACATTTGTTTAAGTATCTATATAATTTAATTTATGAGAATAATTACTTTCTTCATTAAAAAAAACATGATGTATGCTAGTTTCACTGTTTCATCAATATTTTGTCTTAATGAAACTACAATCATAAATAATTTATTAATATTATATAAACATAAATTAAAATTCATAATCATGTTTCATCTTTGAATAATAATTATTTCAAGGATTTACTTTTAGTATAAAAATATTAAATATAATTAATAAAAGTATATAAAATGAATAATAACTTTAATTACTTATATCACAAAATCTATAAGTAGCCATTGTCTACACTAATAAATTTTAATATGCAATCATAAATCCTCATTTATGCAATAAGTAGACAACCACATATATAGGGAAATTTTATATGGAAATCTAAACTTAGGAGAAATATCAAATATTATTAATGTGCCGAGATGTCCACATGAAAAAAAGCCAAAAGTTCGGAAGATAACAATTAAAGGAGAAAAGTGAAGAAAAAAAAAGAGAGATTTTGGAACAACTATGTAACATCAAACATTGACCTTATTCTCTGTGATGATGGTCAAGTGAGCCTAACTTGTCAAGATTTCCTACGAATAACCTAATGAATCTAGGCAAGATTTCTTCACTTTTTATATTGGTGGCAATTTTATCGATGTTATTGACGTAGGATATATATGTCTACAAACTGATGCTGGTTGTAAATTATTGTTGAGGATCATTTCACGTTACTTTAGACACGTACCAGTCTCGACCTTGGGTAGGGGTAGGCAGGTCACCTGCCTAGGGCCCACCTTCAACCTATTTACATTTATTGATTCAAGAAGGGTAATAAATGTCAGTTAGAGGAAAGTTAAGTTGGAAGCTATTTAGCTTTCAAGAGGGCCCATCTTCAATCTATTTGCATTTATTCATTCTAGAAAGGTAATAAATGTTAATTAGAGGAAGGTTAACATTGGAAGAAATTTAGCTTCCTAAATTCTCTTAGGAGCTAAGGAAGTTATATTATCTCCAGTAATATAGCAACTTCCAAGATTGAGACTTAACATTAACTTGTTATATTTATAAATAGTTTTGAAGTATTTAGGTTTATTTCTTACGCTCTAATTTCTTTATGTTCATCAACATATGAATCTAAGATACTTCAAATAAAAAATTGGCAGTAAAGACTTTTCACAATTCTACGTTCTGAGTTCTGAGTTTTATGTTCTATGTTCTGAGTGATAATTTAAAGGTAAAATTTCTAATTTTTAATGTTTTTTAGCTTATTAAATAATTGAATATGTTATAATTAATTTGTAATTTGTCATTAATGTGGACATTATATTAGCATTTTAAATCAGAACATTAATATTAAATGATATTATATTTATTTGTGTTTCTCCTTTTTTATTTTTGGATTACTTATTATTTATAAAAATATAATTAAACGTTAATAAATAATTTAATTTTTGTAATCGTAATTTTCATTAGACTTTGTGACAAATGTAATAATTGTTGGATTTGTGTTCTTGTAGAGGTTTACATAAGTTTAGAGATAATATAACTAAATCAAATAATTTAAGTTACTCAAGTCAAAGACTACATAAATAGTTTCCTTTATTATAAAAATTCATATGATTATATTAAACATGTCTTGATAATTAAATAATAATAAAAATAATATTCAATCATTTCCATAACTTACATAATAGGATAATATTTGACTTGTATTAACTTAGAATATAATTTACTATATTTTCTCCTAAGTATGTTAATTTCTTGTACTTTTAGAAATTAGTGTTTCTCTATCAATAAAATTAGCTCTTTGTTTTTTCATTTTTAATATTGGATATTAAATTTTTCTATTTATTTTTTCCTCTATCACAGGTATAATACCATTGATATATCTTTGTGAAATATTATCAAGCTATTAGTGTTCTGTTATGCCTGCATACTTCTTTTAGTTCCATATAAGTGCTTCTAGTTCAATATTAAAAATTGCTATTTATTTTTTCCTCTATCACAGGTATAATACCATTGATATATCTTTGTGATATATTGTCAAGCTATTAGTGTTCTGTTATGCCTGCATACTTCTTTTAGTTCCATGTAGGTGCTTTTGTTCTTTTCTAGTTCAATTGTGCTATAATTGGTTTATATTATGTTGCCTAAAAAAACATTTATTTGGAAGTTAAAAAAGGGAAAAAAAAAGTAGAGCAATTGATATAATCCCAAAAAGGAACATTTAATAAATTTATTAGAGGAGTAGGCTCCTCTAGTGAGAATCTCAAGGAATTAGGTGAAGGTAGTTTTGAACAACATAAAGAAAACTTAAGTAATGAGATTCATATTCACGAGGATATTATAAATTTAAGTGAGCATGATCATGTACCAAATGCATCCATGTTAGAAAATTCAAGGGAAGATGAGCAACTAATCCCTACATTGGATATTTATAATCCTATAAATTTGGATAATCTTGATCCTCTAATGAGAATCCCGAGGAATTAGGTGAAGATAGTTTTGAACAACATAAAGAAACTTAAGTGATAGGATTCATATTTATGAGGATATTAGAAATTTGAGTGAGCATGATCATATACCAAATGCACCCACTTTAGAAACTTCAAAGACAAATCAATAACTAATCTCTACATTGGATATTTATGATCCTAGAAATTGGGATAATCTTGATAATAAAGTAAGGGATATTTTAGTTGAAAAAGGGTTTGTAAGAGAATTGAATCTTATGTTTACTTTAGACAATACCTCTCGTCATTTTTCGTATTCTTATTATTATAGAAATTTGAGTAATGGAGAGATTAGTGATAAAAAATGGTTGGTGGAGAGATTAGTGATAGAAAATGGTTGGTTTACTCTAAACATATAGATAAAGTATATTGTTTTAGTTGGAAGTTGTTCAAATCTAATAGTAAACAAAGTACATTAGAAAATGATGGATTTAGATATTGGAAGCATCTTAGTGAGAGACTTAAAGAACATGAGAATTGCATTAAGCATATAACTAATATGAGAACTTGGAATGAATTAAGAGTAAGATTGAGTAAAAATCAAACAATTGATAAAGATTTGCAACAAGAAATTTTAAAGGAGAAAGAATGTTGGAGAAGTTTTGATAAGAATAGTTTCTGTTGTGAAATATCTTGCTAAATATAATTTGGATTTTCGAGGATCCAATGAGAAACTTTACCAAGATAGTAATGGTAACTTTTTAGGATTGACTGAGATGATTACTAAATTGGATGTAATAATGTAAGATCATATTAGACATATTCAAAATCATGAAATTCATTATCATTATCTTGGTCGCAAATTTCAAAATGAATTGACTTCTCTGTTGGCCTATAGTGTTAGAAGTTTTATCATAGGGATAATTAAAGAGGAAAAATACTTTTCTATTATTCTTGATTGTACCCTAGATTTAAGCTATCAAGAACAAATGAGTTTGTTAGTACAAAGTGTGAATATGGTAAATAAAAAAGTATAAATAGAGGAGTACTTTTTAGAGTTCTTAAAGGCAGATGACACATCTTGATTATGACTTTTCAATGAATTATTAAATGCATTTAAGTCTCTTGATCTTAATTTTTATAATGTAAGGTTATGACAATGGTTTTAATATGAAGAGAAAACACCAAGGTGTTCAAAAGCGATTACTTGAAATAAATTCGAGAGCATATATATGCCATGTGCTTGTCATAATCATAATCTTACTTTTAGTGATATGACACATTCTTGTGTTAAAGTTGTTTCATTTTTTGGAGTTATGCAATGCATATATGCATTACTTTCAAATTCTCCTAGAATATGGAAGGTTTTACTTGATAATGTTTTAGGCTTAATCATGAAATCATTGTCTAACACTCATTAGGAGAGTCGAATAAAAAGTGTTAAAGTTATTAGATTTCAAGCTCCTCAAATAAGATTGGCTTTGATGGAATTATCTATATCTTATGATGATGCCAATTTAAATAGTGAAGCAGAAAGTTTAGTTATTGTACTTGAGAGTTTTGAGTTTTTACTTGGTATGGTTATTTGATATGATATTTTATTCACTATTAACATGGTGAGTAAAAACCTGCAATTTAAATCTATTTGTATTAATGCTACCATAAAAACCTGCAATTTAAATCTATGTGTATTAATGCTACCATAAAACAATTAGAAGGTGTAATGATATTTTTTGAGAAATATAGAGATGAAGGGTTTGGCTCTAATATGAATATTACCAAAAGTCTTGCATATGAGATGAATGTAGAGCCTACATTTCCAACTAGACGTTATATTATTAGAAAAAGAAAATTTAATGAAATTGATCACGATGGAGAAATACAATCAGCAGAGGATTCTTTCAGGGTTAATAACTTCCTAGTTATTATGGATATGACAATGCTTCGTTGAAGAATGGATTTAAACAATTAACGACATTTGATAATATTTTTGAATTCTTGTTTGATTCAAAGAAGTTGAGGTCGTTAGATGATAACGAATTAAGAGAATATTACACTGATTTTACGATGACTTTTTCTTATGATAATATGTCAGATGTAGATTTAGATTATCTTTTTTCTTAATTAAAAGTGTTGCAAATGACTTTGACAAATGAGTTAATGTCATTAAAGATGCAGATTGTTATCCAAATGTTTCAATTGCTTACCGAATTTTATCGACTATACCTATGACAGTAGCATCAGGTGAGAAAAGTTTTTCAAAGTTAAAATTATTGAAAACCTACTTGAGGTTATCAATGTCACAAGAAAGGTTGAATGGTTTAGCTATGTTATGTATCGAGAAGGATATGTTGGACAATATTAATCTTGATAATATTATTAATGATTTGGCAACTAAAAATGCGCGGAGAAATTTGTTTTCATAAATCATGATCATCTATGTATTTGTTAGTACAATTCTTTTAGTTTTTTGTAGTCTAATATTACTATTCGATTACTGCTATTGCTATTTTGTTGTTACTGTTACCATTTTTAGTGATTTTATTGTTACTGACATTTGTAAGATATTATTAGCTGATGTTATGATCATTTAATATTTTGTTGAATATGTAAACTTATAAATTGAGTCACTTATATATGAATATTAATTTTTAATAATAAAATTTTAATTTTAAAGTTATTTTAATAATAAAAATTTACTTTTAAAGTTTACATGCTTGTATTTTGCCGATTTATTGGGACTTTTTTTTTTACTTCATCTAGGGCATCGATCACTCTCTCCATTAAATCAAATCCACTTGATCTAGTATATACAAATATTTGTGCGATGAACAAAAGAACAGATAGAGTTTATTTAACCCTAAGAACTATTTTTTTATTAGACATACAAAATATTCTATAATTTAACAATATTTTTATACTAACCCGTGATATTCAACTATTGTAAAAGTATCGTTTCCCTCTCTGTATTTATATAGTATTTGTGAGTAAGGATGTTGAAGGAAAAATCATATGAATTTTTGCAATAACCTTAAATTTTACTCCATGTTATTCTGGTTTGTATATCTTGCTCCGGAGAAGGAAAAATATACACGGAAAATATTAAAGATTTTGAAACAAAATTTTGTTATGTATTGGTTATCGCTCGTGGGTTAGAGTTATAGAATAAAACATGATATGTAATAATTTTCTTAAATTAATTTCATTTCTATAGCTTTTCTACACTTCTGCGTCATGTTATTAGTAAGTCAAATTTTGATAATTGAAACATACTTAAGAAGTCTGGAAGATATAGATTTCAAAAGAACCCACGAAGGACAATAATTTACATTATTATTCACACAATTTACAAGACTTGCTATTTGATAGTATGTCTTCTCTTACTCAACTTACGACCGTCCCAAATAAACTGATACTAAGTTTCCTAACACTACTTGGAAAATCGTAGGAGGTAATAGTTTCGCAAACTTTTCAATTTTATTGTGATCATCTCTAGCACAAACAAAAACAAAAGCAATCAAAAGTGAAATGACAAATCAACAACAGAAATTTGTTAACACAATTCGGCACTCCTTGTCTATGTCTGCAGGGCCCTCACCCAGCTTAATACTTTCACCAAAGTACAATAGATTTATCCAAGGCTTTACTGAGCTGACACCACTCAACCATTGACACTATCTCTCAACCTCACTTTCCGTGAAAGATTTTTACTCCCAATAACATGATCGACTCGTGTTAACCTCGTCAGAGGATTTTTCTCTACTACTCTTAAAGAAAGACAATTAATAAAAATAACTCAAGTGATTAATCAACTAAGAAAAGAACAACAATACACTTGAGATAAAAGAACCTTCCCTGTGTTCAGCTTCCCGAAATATATCTAAATAATTGTCCACCAGTTGGAATAATCTACGCCAGCACCATAATCAAACCACGACTATTCAATTAATAATCAACACCCAGCAGAACGTAAACGCAGTGCTAAATTCTCCCAGTCGAAGGCCAGTAAAATTGATGAAGGTTTAGTGTAAGTGACTTCCAAAGTTATTGGTGCAGAAACGTGAATCTACCAAGATTAAAATCACACACACGCATACGCACGAAGAAAGACCCTTCCAACCAGGTGCTACTCCAACATTTCAATGTCAAAATAAGAAGCCAACAAAATCACGCACCTTCATAAAGCACTCATGCACAACAAACAAATCACTCATGCTCCTCACAAAACATTGGCTGTAAGTTCTCAACAAAAAGCCCCTCTATCGTATTTTTCAGAAAACAACTTAATTCACATACCAACACACAATTGCCATAAACCACCTAATTCACCTTTTTGCCAAAATAGAGACATGCATAACTCAATCACTGAAGACCCACACCCAACAAAATACGTAAAACCAAATTTCTAGATCCTTATCCCAAAAATCTAGACGTGATAATGATAGACTCCAACTTTTTGTAGAATTCTTTTTCAGCTATAAATGTAGCAACCACATCACTTTGAGTCCAAGTCTAATTAATATCTTATATCTCCAATTAATAAATAAAATGTCAAAACCAAATAAACAGATATATTCCATATACCTTAACACTATTAATACATGTTGCATCCCAATTCAAATTCTTGAAAGATAACTTCAAACTGGAGAACATAAAGCAAGTCCAAGAGTTTGAAGAAGTTGATTTTATCTCGAACTCATTATAACATCGAATTAAGTTATCCATGGAAACATTAATTTCCTTGAAGCGGTCAAACTTGAAAATCTGATCCTACTTTGCCATTAGACCAGATGTTTTGTTCTTAAGAATGTCTTCAAGCTTAGCTTGTAATGAAACAGCCTCGATTACATTAGCAGATTCCTCTAGAGCATCTTGTTTTGATACAAAAGTTAAGTCCATTACGTTGTTTTTAGAGTTGTCGAGAATTGAGCCATCCGAGGATGCCATAACATTCAAAGAATTCTCTGAACCATCTAACTTGGAATTATCCAATTCTGTTAAGTCTGGTCGAATTGCAAGAGAAGCTGTGACTTCCTAGTAGGTATCAATCTTTTGTCCATTCCATTGTTAGCGAATAGGCAAGATGGGTTGTACAAGAGTATTAGAGCTTTCAGTTAAAGATTAGAGGAGTAACTTCTCTTAGAAAGGGTGCAGCTTGGGTCAAAGAGTAGGATTGATGAAGAAAGTAAAAGGGTTTTGAAGGTTCTGCAGTTGTATATGCAATTGCAGCATTTCTAGAGAGTAGTTACTTAAAGTCTGTGAAGATGAATTTCTTTCACTCTGTTGGGACTAGTAGCTGACAAATGATTGTTAATAGATTGTTTACTTTTTCCAAGCAATTTCTTTTTTAGTTTCGTGTTCCAGTAGTTTTTGATGTCACTATCCATTCTTCCTGGCAATTGAGATACAATTATTGACCACCTAAAATGTTAGAGCTGCCGGCGTCAATGGTGGGGGAGAGGAGAGAGAGAAGAGAGAGTAGAGAGTTAATAGATGTTGAATAATGAGATTAGGTGTTTTGATACTGTACACCCAAAAAAAATATAGACAAAGCCTAATGGGCTCAACGAGCAATTTGGTTCACAATATAACAATCTCCACTTTGAACAAAATTATATCTAAAGTAAACAAAAAATGCACTAGCAACAAGTTAGAAACAATCTGACAACCAACTTGACCAAAGCTTAAACCTTGCAATTGGAAGAGGCTTCATAAACATATCAGCCGGATCTGACTTGGTACCAATCTTCTTCATAACAACCTTGCCTTCTGAGATCACATCTAAAAAAAAATGATACCAAATGTCAATGAACTTCGTCTTCTCATGATACATATTGTCATTAGTCAAATAAATAGTGCTCTGATTGTCACACAACACTGTGATAGGACCCTCAAAAGAAGACATCTCACCAGCAAATGCCTTGACCCAAATAGCCTCCTTAATAGCCTCGGTAATCGTCATATACTCGGCCTCGGTACTTAAAGGTGCAATGGTGGCTTGAAGTGTAGACTTCCAACTAATTGCATAATTTCCAAAGATGAAAACATACCCTATCAAAGAACGTCTCTTGTCCAAATCATCCGTAAAATCCGCGTCCACTAAACCTATTAGTGCCTTGTTACCATTACCAAACTCCAAACAAGCATCAATGGTACCTCTCAAATAGAGAAAAATACATTTCATTACTTCTCAATGCCCTTTCCTGCGACAAGAAAGATACCTACTCACCATACTAACAGCTTGAGCTATGTCGGGTCTAGTACACATCATCAAGTACATAAGACTCCTGACTGTACTCGAATATGGAACTTTTTCATATGTTTCTTCTATTTATCAATTTTTGGGCTTAAAGTGCCTGAAAGCTTGAAATGCTCTGTAAGAGGAGTTGAAACAACCTTGGCCTTCTCCATGCCAAAACGGTGTAACACTTTTTTGACAAAACTCTTTTGTGAAAGAAACAATTTTCTCTTGGACCTATCCTTTGTGATCCCCATTCCAAGAATCTTTTTGGCAGCCCCTAAATCTTTCATCTTAAATGTTGAATTTAGTTTCTCTTTTAACCTCCTAACTTCTTTCAAGTTTGAGGCCCCAATCAATGTATTATCCACATAGAGCAACAAGTAAATGAAATCACCACCATCCAACTTCTTGAAGTAAACACACAGACAATAATTGGAACGATGGAAATTAATACTCACCATGAATGAGTCGAATTTCTTATACCACTGCCGCGGTGATTGCTTAAGGCTATAAAGGGACTTCTTCAAAAGACACACACTATTCTTCTTTCTTGGAACCTCAAAACCCTCCGATTGACTCATGTAAATTTGCTCCTCCAAATTACCATAAAAGAAGGCAGTTTTCACATCCATTTGCTCAGATCCAAATCCTTCATTGCTACCAACGAGTGCAAAACTCGAATGGAGGTATGCTTGACCACGGGAGAAAACACACCATTGAAGTCCACATCTTGAACTTAACTATATCCTTTAGCCATAAGCCTTGCTTTGTATCAAAAAATCGCTAGATTTGAGCCATCAACCTCCCTCTTGATCACCCATTTGCAACTCATAATCCTCTTACCACTAGGAGGCTTTACAAGAGACCAAGTTTAATTTTGTTACAATAATTGTAACTCTTCATTCATCGTGGCAACCTAGTTGGTTACATCTTTAGAAGAAATGGCTTCCTTGTAGGAAGACAGCTCACTATACTCCACATCTTTGATAACTGCCAAACAATAAGCAAAGTCAGTGTAACACCCCACTCCCGCAAAACCCGAACCCGATATTGACAGTGATACCTGGATCCGTGCCCCGTGAGGGTGGCATGTCACATCACTTAACAAATCACTTAACAAAAGTCGGTATAAATTTTTTTTTTTTGTGAACTCTTTTAAAATTCTTTACACTTAGCACTATTGTGTGCCCACTTTTTCTTTTCAAAACACTT
>JANQBM010249084.1:0-21767 GCA_025594535.1 Erythroxylum domingense | reverse complement strand
AGTTTTCTTGGCCATCCTCACCCATTTTTCCTATTTTGTCTTATGCAGGTGCTCTACACCAGTCAGCAGCTTGGCACAATCGAGCCCGGGCTGCAGGTCCTCGCACTCGACTGGAGTGATTCAACAGATGGAACAAACCTCCCACGGGTTGGATTCGATTAATCACAGATGGTGCGTGCAAACGAGCCTTGGCCGTAGCTACCGCAGGTGGACTTCTCCGAGATAGTGACGGTAACTAGAAGGGCGGATTTACTCAACACCTTGGCTGGTGCACTCCATTCACTGCGGAACTTTGGGGTGTCTACACTGGGTTGACCCTTGCGTGAAATCTGGGATACCGCCGGATCGAGCTTGAGGTGGATTCCACAGCAGTGATCGATGTCCTCTCTTCCCCAGTTCACCGGACTCGATCTCTCAACTCTCTAGTTCGAGGCATCAATGAACTATTCAATCGGAACTGGACTGTTGTTCATCGACACATCTATCGAGAGAGCAACAGATGTGCCGACTGGCTTGCCACATATGCGGGTCATTTCAATGTCGGAGTCACTTATTTTGCAATACCTCCTAGAGGGTGCCACCTAATCCTTTTAGAGGATTTATTGGGAACCTGTCTTTCCCGATGTACTGTGTAATTTTGAATCTTTTCCCTTCCAAAAAAAAAAAGTATAGGGCACATGTTACAATGCCTTACGTGGGTATTATTGGCTTCAAAACCATTCCCTTCAATTCCTTTTAGTGACAAAATGTGTTGCGAAGGCCTTCTATTCTAACAATACTCTCAGAGATGTTGAAACTATGGTATAGTATATAAATACTACAAACAATAAGAAATTAATATGATTATTTTTGTAAGCTAAAGCATTAGAAATATGAACAAGCTTATTAGTCGTCGTTTATTATATAACACATTAAAAGTAATAAAAACTTGATGCAAAATATAGTTAACATTGATATCTTTCCTTGTATTATTTTAAGAGAAAAGCGAAAAAATTGACCTACGATACACATAATGCAACTAATTTATAAGACATTAAAAAATATTATGTTGTACTTCACACTTAGCATTTTAATGATATTTATAATCTTTCTCACATATTATCTCAGAAGGAAATTAAAATAAACCTATTGATTTAGTATTATATATATTATATAGTAAACCAACAACATCAAATTAAACAGTATTATTCCAAACTTGATATCAGATTGAAAGTTAAAATGAATTATTTTTATGTTATTTCTTAAGATATAAATGCAAAAAGGACTTCATTATCGTATTATGTTTATTCTTACTTTGGAAAATCAAAAATTACGAATTCAACAATATTGTAAAAGGTGTATTATTGTCGTATTATGTTTATTTATATTAAAACAAATTAAAGATTATACATTCAATAACATTGTAAAAAGTGTAGTATCATTATCGTATTATGTTTATTTACACTATAATGAATAAAAAATTATAAATTCAATAATAATGTAAAAAGAGTATTATTGTGGTGATATGTTTACTCCCATCACGATAAAGAAAAGTAAAAAATTCAATAATGTTGTAAAAAGTGTATCATCATCGTCTTATGTTACTCACATTGCAATAAATAAAAAATGACAAATTTAATAATTTTATAAAAAGTGTGCCTTTGCGTGTTATGTTTACTCGTACGAAAAAATAATGTTGTAAAAAGTGTATTATTGTTGTATTATGTTAGTTGTTATATGACAAGTTCAATTATAATATGTTTAAATATGACAGCATATGTAACATACCACTCTCATAGAGCATATGCCTGAACGTATTGACGATTATTTGAGAACATACTCTACACGGATGGCACGTTAAGATGATCATATTACCACATTTTAAGGCATCACATATCAAAAGCATTTCAATCATTCATTTTGAATCATTTCATTCACAATCATATTAAATCACAATTGTCATTACACTTCAGAGTTCACATATACAATTGACAATAGGTGAGAAATGCTATTCTTGATGCCTAATGACTTGAGACATCTGCAGATGCAACTGATCCTGACTATTAACTCATGTCCAATTGTAGTAGCTATACTCCAATTAGTCTAACTAGATCTCCTCTAAACCTGAAAATCAACGTTGCAATTTTGATGAATTTGTGAACTTAGTGAGTGAACCATTATCGATGTATTCATTTAAGTCAAATACACAAAGACAAGTCATATCCCAATTCAACAAGTATTACATATCATCCAGTATTGAATATTACATCACATTTCATCATACCTTATCAAGTACATCAAGTTTATCACACTTTCATAAGTATATCAGGCAAACTAACATTTCATATCACAACACATCCTCATTTACTTTTCAACTGTATTTCAAACAATTCAATAATTCATTTCAATTCAATCATATGATACATATAAGGATGTATATGCAAATGCACATGTGACTCCATTCATTTTTATTTTGTTATGACCGAGTGCCTATTTACGATCCTGTATCTATTGTAGATATTGGGTTCATTTCATTTACTGTCCTGTACCCATGGTAGACACCGGGCTCATTAATAACTGAGTCTGTGGCTCTTTGTGCACATTTAAGCTTAAAGCTCTTTTTCATGTTGATCACTCCAGTCATAACTCCTTTATTTGATCATAGATATCAATGTGATGCATCATTCCATATGCCGTATTTCATTTACCTTTCATTCCTGTGTGCTTCTGTCAAATGTATCAAATTCATTGAATCTAAGTCCGGCAATTCACATTCAATTGCTCATGCATTTCATATTCATTCCAGCATTTCACATTTAATTGTTCTCACATTTCATATTCAACATACAGATCATACAGAAACACATATAATTGAGTTTACACATCTACGTTAACTCACAGTGCGCTCCAAATAAGCTATTGCCTTAATGATCCGGCAATGTCTGGATGTTGACGATCAACTTGTGTATTTATCTTCATGCAATACACACATATTTCACACATCATTAAGTTGTCAATCATATAATTATTCGATCATTCACATGTATATATATATATATATATCATGTTTCAATGCATGCTTAATTAACCTTCCGGGTATGTATCAATATACAAAGATCTTGACTGTACTTATACGCTTTCAGATCATTCAAACTTTATAGCTTGTATACTTCCATTTTGCAATTAGGTTTATACTTCAAGTTAGCTTGATTTATTCATCAATCACATATGCTCATATAATTATCCAATTCTTACTCACAATTACTTCATATTCTCCAATGTTCATTCATTTATATCTAATACACATTATTCATATCCTTTGAATCATATTTGCATTCATAAGAACATCTTAATTCCTTTAATAACTCATAATTTGTAGATTTTAATACATTGATATCAAGACAATCCATTCCTTAAGTTATAACATCAATTAACAACCTAAACTTATCAAACTCTTAACTAATGAATCAAACAACAATTCGGGCTCATTTCAAGCCTCAATCAAGTCCAAATACACCAATATAAAGTGACTTATCCTTATGTGGTTCAACAATTACACAAAACAGAAGTTTTTCATTTCAAAGCATTGCCCACGATCGTGGAGGACCTTCCCACGATCGTGGGATGAGTGCCCCAAACGTGCACTTTCCAATTTCCCTCAATTCTCCATGAAATTTCACTTACTTTAAAGCACAACTAACACTTGCATTTTTTTCCAGATTACATATCCTTAAAAGCTACCTCAATTCATGTCAATATAACTTCCATTTTGGCTACATATAGGCTCTCTAAATTCTATTCATTTATATCACTAATAATCATTCTTACACATACACTAACATCCCCAATTTTCTATATTCAAAACACATTCATAATAGTCCATTAATTATACCTCAATTCCTTAACAATTTCATCTCAAATTCTAACTCAAAATCATTCATTTTGTAGCTCATAAATTATTGTCTTTCATGCATCAAAAATAGAACAGAAACTACCATTCAAGCATCATTTTCTAGAACTCATTTTCATGATCATCGCTTATGATATCCATCCCAATTTAATCATCATAAACTTTCTATTATAACATGCCACAAAGATCAATACTTTACTTATTTGTTCAGCTCAAGTTCTACCTTAACTCATCAAGTTAACTTAGCTTTCCATGCGTACAAGATCATCGCAAATTCAAGGTAGAAGTAGGTTAGTTTTTGGCAAGGATAAAAGACCACAACAAGAACAATAATGTTCTGGTTCTTTATCTAACTTTATGAAGGGTAAAATTATATATTTGGTGTGGCAATTTAGAAAGACTTAAACCAAAATACAGAGATATGAGATAGAAGCAAGTTTCGGTGGAGAGAGTAAAGGAAAGAAGAAGAATAAACTCAGCAAAAACATCCCTACAGTAGTTTAATTCATTAGATGTTAGATGTCACCATGTTACAATAACATATGTCCCTAAGCATGTAAGCCACTTATCCTCTCCATAAGTTGCCAAATGTCACGTAGTTACTAGTCCATTTGTCACTCAGTTATTGCTGCCATTTGTCAATTAATTACCCATGCCAAATGTCACCCATTTATCTATGCCATTTGTCACTTATTTCATAAGTCTAGTCATCTTAATTTTCCATATGTTAACTTGTCTTACCACTTGACATTTTTTCTAGACTAGGTGTACATATTAATTCATCAATCTCTCAATTGTAACAATTAATTCCAAGTTACTAATTATAATCCATCAATTCTTGTTATTGGTAAACCAAAGTATAAGAAATTAGAAATGCACATTCATGTCACATTCATTTTTGTTTCATACTCCAAAATATGTCAATTAAGTACAATTTGTCTAACTCACAATTCATGTGTGTATGCTAATATTATGCATTTGAATACATTCATAAAATCATGTTATTAATGTACCGAATTCATTCTATATGATGCCACCCATGTGACTCAATAGTCTAACACTTTAAATCCTTTAAAATTTTGAGAGACGAGATACTAAAGTATCTAATACTGAATACCTTTTTGTAATTTATTCAAATGTAAATGAAAAAGAGTATCAATTTGTGTTTATTTATTATATGATAAATAGAATATCGACACATTCAATGATTTGGTTCAAATTTTCAAAACTTTCGAGTAATATAATGATTCAAACTTTACATTCTTTTAATAGTTTTCTTAAAACTGAATGATCAATTGATAATATATTTATTTGCTATGTATTTAAGTCAAAAAAATAATATAATTTCTTCAAGAAGAAATCATATCAATGCCATATTATGTTTACTTACCTTAAAGCAAATGAAAAACTTTAAATTCAATGCCATAGTATGTTTACTTACCTTCAAGAAGTACATGTTATTTATTCATTGAAACATTATCAGAAACAAGTCAAACATCTTCTATGATGCATGGTACTTGGAGAGAGAGAGAGAGAGAGGAATGACAATGTGAAAATTTTCATTTGTTTAATATACTATTTTAACTCTTGAAAGTTAAACAGGATAAAATCTAGAAGAAGAAATGGTTTTCGCTTTGCAAATATCCAAAATGCCATAAATCTTCTATACAATCCAGACCGTGGAAAATAACCGAAGCAATAGAGTGATATCTTTGACAAATCACACACTCAACTTCCTATGAAAAACCACCTGTCCTCAACTTCGACCTTGTCATCAAATATAAATGCACTCCTTCTAGTCCTCTTCTCATCACCTCGCTGTCATCAAACCCTAATCAACACTACCTCCAGAAAACCTCTTTGCTCCAGTTTGTGAGAGTATGGCTAATACTATACTCAGTATGGTAGAGAAAAAATGAATGGTTGTTGAAAATCTTCATTAGCGATAGCTTACTCAAATGGCTTCACCATCCACCGACAGTAGCTCACAAGCTGCAGGTGTTGTGACTGCTTTTAAGCCTTGGCTCTCAAGCTTTATGCCTCTCGCCTTTCCAAGTCCATTAGTGATTCCTAGGAATATGTCAATCTCTTGTTTTGTCATATCCACTTCTCTTAGCTATAACTAGTTTTGATCTAATCTAAGTTGGTCACCTTTTGGTGTTTATTGTGAGGGACTGATCTGTTCTTGGTTTGAAATAGTAATCCTGGTGGTCCTACGCTGTCAACTATAAGAGAAAATAAGTGATGGTAAAAAGATAAACGTTATTGTATGAGTGTGTTTGATATATATATGCACAAAGAGGAACGAGAATATGGAAGAAGTTACAACAGAAAGATATACGGTTACAACAGAAAATATATGCTAGTACAGTGGAGTGAATATGTACAAAATATTCCTTTAATATGCCCCTCAATATGGAGGTGGGATAACGTCAATCTTAGAGTGAGAGATGGCTAAGATGGCGAGGAGCACTGAGTGGCTTGGTGAGTAGATCCGCTAGTTGCATGCTTGATGGAATATGGGGGACTCGGAGTGCACCAGAAGCTATAATTTCACGCACAAAATGGTAGTCAATGGAAAGATGCTTCATGCAAGAATGAAAGACAGGATTATGACACATATATGTAGCACCAATTTTGTCTGAGAAAATATGGGGAGAAGAAGGCATGGTGAAGCTAAGCTCCTTGATGGTTTGTTAGAGTCAAAGAACTTTAGTGGCAGTGGATGCAATGGTGCGGTATTTCGCTTCAGTGGAGGACTTGGCTACTGAATGTTGTTTCCCAGAAGCCTATAAGATGGGATTAGATCCAATGTAGACAAAATAAGCAGTAGTAGACCAACGGTTAGTAGAATCTCCTGCCTAGTCGGCAACATAGAAGGTAGTGAGTGTGAGAGAAGAGGTGGGTTTGAGAAGAAGGCCATGTTGGATGGTAGACTTTAAGTATCTTAATATACGTTTGAGAGCCTGAAAATGATCATTTGTGAAAGATTGCATGTGTTGAGCAAGGCGATTACTAGAGAAGGAGATGTCCGGCCTAGTGAGTGCAAGATATTGTAGATTGCTAATAATACTTCGATAGGTTTTGCCATCAGTTGAAAGGGAATCACAGTCAAATTTTGTTGACAGAGACATTGGAGTAGAAATAAGCTTGGCACCAATCATGGAAAACCTGTACAAAATGTCTCCAATGTAGCCATGTTGCAAAAGCAAGAGACCCTGCTTGCAAAGAATTTCCAGCCCTAGGAAATATTGAGGCATGTCGAGATCCTTTAGAGAGAATGATTTAGACAAGACTACCATAAATTTATTAAGAAAAACTGGACAATTGCCCGTCAATAATAGATCATCAACAAAACTAAGAAATAGGCCAGAGCCTCACCATGATTGTAGACAAATAAAGAAGTATCCATGAGTGCATTGGTGAAGCCAAAGGAAAGGAGAAAGTTACGAAGAGAGTGATACCATGCACATGGTGCTTGTTTGAGCCCATAAAGAGACGTTTTAAGTTTGTAGACATGATGAGGGAATTGTGGATGAATAAAGCTAGGAGGTTGACGTATATATACCTCTTCAGAGAGTGAGCCATGAAGGAAGGAATTATTGACATCCATATGCCTTAGAGACTAGTCATGAGATAAAACAATAGTAAAAAATAATTTAATAGTCTGAGGCTTAATGACAGGACTAAATGTCTCACTCTAGCCAATTCCTGGACACTAATAAAAACCCTTGGCTACAAGACGAACCTTATATATTGCAATAAAGCCATTAGGATTTTGCTTTATACAAAAAACCTATTTGTTGCTAGTGACATTGAAGGAAGGTTTAGGAGGAACAAGGTCCCAAGTTCCATTAAAGAGGAGTGCATTAAGCTCCTTAGTCATGGTTTATGGCCAGTGAGGTAATTTTGAAGCTTGGGAGAAACATATTGGTTCAATGTTACTAGGTAACAAATACCGCTCAGCAGAGAAGGCATGTTTGGGTTTGAAAATGCTAGCTTTGGCTCTTGTGAGCATTGAGTAAGTGCCAAGAAGATGTTAAGTTAGGAGGACTTTACGATAATTAGTTTTGATGACAGTCAAATAATAATAATGTTAGAAATAAATGAACTAGTTTGATGAATGTGTTAAGTGTGCAGAAGAAACAAAACACAGAAGAAGTCGAAACACAGAAGAAACAAAATATAGAAGAAGTAAAAGACAGAAGAAATCAAAACACAGAACAAGAAAAAACATAGAAGAAACAAAACAAAGAAGAACTAGAAGACAGAAGAAATCAAAGCATAGAAGAAGTAAAACACAGAAGAAACAAAACACAGAAGAAGCAAAACACAAAAGAAGTAGAAGACAGAAGAAGCAAACACAGAAGAAACAAAACACAGAAGAAGTAGACATAGAAGAAACAAAACACAGAAGAAGTAGAAACATAGAAGAAACAAGACACAGAAGGAAACACATACGATACAAAGCAGAAGATACGCGAATATGTCGAGCAGTTAGTTGGAGTTAGTTACAGAACTCAACTAAATAGTGGTTATCAAGAATCAAGAAGCAGTTATCAAGAATCAAGAAGCAGTTATTAAGATTCAAAGAAGCGATTGGAGACTTAGACTATAAATATTGGTCGTAGTCGAAAGCTAAATAACTTTCAGAGAGATCTTTGATTCTACAACTTTTGAGCATTTAAGTGTATAGTTAAAAATTCTGTAGTGCAATACTGGAAGAGCTAAACTACTGTAACAATAGCTCAAGATATCTTTTTAGTGAGAGAAAGAAAAGGCTAAGAGCTTGGAGAGGCTAAGATAATAAAAAAGAATACTTGGTGCATGAGATCTGAATAGGCTAGAGAAGAAAGAAAGAATACTTGTAATTTGTTGAAGTATAGTGAATACTCAGACAAAATTTGAGGATTGAACGTAGCCCACGGTTTGGGTTGAACCATTATAAAATCGCAATGTCTATCCTCTATCTCTCAACTTAGTATATTTTGTTCTTAAACAAGTATATAGAAGTTATTTGCGATTTATCTCATAAAAATTTTTGTGATAGTCTTTTAACAAGTTAGAGAAGTTCTTATCAAGAAAAATTAAAGAATTTGTATTCATGAAAAGGATACACAATTCAACCCCCCTTCTTGTGTATATCATATATTATACATATTTTCTATACTAACGTGTGATTTACTTCAGAAGATTGGGTGGAGGATGCTCCAGTTTAGTGATTTCCAAATCTGGTGAAGAAACTTGGGAACATGTAGACATTGTTGGGTCAGAAGAGGCGGTAGTGTGAGAGTTAATATGGCCAAGGTGGGATGAGTTCGAGGGTGAAGAAGAGATATAGTTAGTTAGTGTGGTTGGGAGGAGAGGTGATGTGTCAATAGGAGAGTTAGTGGCATTGAGAGATGGTGTAGAGGGTAAAGATGGTGGTGGGGTTCGATTAGGAGAATTATTAAAAGAAGAAGGAAGGATAGTATAAGGTGGAGAGATGATGGGATTAGAAGATAAGTTTGGAGTTGGAGGGGTCGTGTCTTTAGTGGATGAGGGTTTGGAAAAAGGATAATTATCTTCATCAAAAACAACATGCTTAGAGGAATAAATCTTTTGACGTTGAAGATCATAACAGAGATATGCACTTTGCGAGGGAGAATAGCCTAAGAAGGCACATACTGAAGAGCGAGGAGCAAGCTTATGAGGAGAATATGGTTTAAGCCATGGGAAACAAAGACATCAAAAGGTGCGTAATTTGTTGTACATGGGGGATTGGTGAAATAACACAGAGAAAGGAGAGGCATGTTTTAAAATGGGAGTGGGCATTCTATTAATTAGATAAGCAGCAGTTTGAAGAGCAAAAAACCAAAAACGCAAGGGGACATGGGCATTATAGAGAAGGTAACGTGCAGTCTCAACAAGGTGGTGGTGCTTACGCTCAGCAAGACCATTATGTTCAAGTGTACGTGAGGGTGTAGTGAGATGAGAAATGCCATGAGCAGATAAAAAGGATCGTAATTTGATAAATTCACCACCATTATCAATAAAAAGAGTTGTTTTTTTAATTAAATTGATTTTCAACTAAAGCCTTAAATTTAGGAAAGATGGTGAAAACATCATATTTATGTTTAATGGGATAAAGTCAAACATAGCGAGAGAAATGATCAAAGAAGATAACATAAAATCAAAAACTATCAATAGATGGAAAAGGAGTGGGCCCCTATACATCACTATAGAGAAGTTGCAATGGTCTCTCACTAGTAAGACTAGACTTGAAAAAAGGAAGCTTGTGACTCTTATTTTGAAGACAACCAGTGCAAGAAAATGAGGAGTGGCTAGAAGATGGAAGTTGATGAGCAGAGAGGACATGATGAAGAGTGCAAGAAGCAGGGTGACCAAGATGATGGTGCTAGAGTATAGTGGATGGTGTAGAGGTGATAGGAAAGGAATGTGGTGGAGATAAGTGCAACTTGTAGACATGATTGTCATTAAGACGATGGTGCCAGAGTATAGTGGACGGTGTAGAGGTGACAACAAAGGCATGTGGTGGAGATAAGTGTAACTTGTAGACATGATTGTCATTAAGTCCTTGGAGTAGTGTCTTCCCGATTCCCAGAGCTTTCACCTTAAAACAAGTAGGAAAAAATTCAACAAAAACATTATTATGGTGACAAAGTTGAGAATCAGATAATAGATTTTGATTAACCCGAGGAACATAAAGAACGGTAGGCAAGGTAAGTGAAGCATGAGAAGAGTGTAAAGTAGCAATGCCAGTATGAGAGATTGGGAGGGTATTACCATTAACAGTATGAAGATGATCTGAACCTGGATATTTAGTGGCAAGGGAGAGATTAGAAAAGTCATTGGTGATATAATGGGAGGCACGGAGTCCAAGAGCCAGTGATTCTGAGAGGGTTGCATGTTAACAACATAAGCTGATTGCTTCACAGGGGAAATAGCAGTAGGATGCGTCACATTGGGATTGTTATCAATTTTAAAGCATAAGCTGGTAAAGTGACCCCTTTTTCCACACCATTGACAAACATCTTGACGTTTGGGAGTGGATGGTTGCTGGAAATGTTAGACTTTGGATGATTCCCAGGAGTAGAGAATTTCAACTTGCTAGTGCAATATGAGGGCTTTTTATGAGCAAAGTGAGCAGAGATGGGGCTGTCCGAAGGTTTTTCAACTGCGTAAAGCTTCGTGTTCTTTGTGAAAAGATTGCTTCTTTGTTATGTTTTTCTGAAGAAATTTGGGCCTCGTTATTCATATACTGACATGCTTTGCTTTCATTTTGTAGAGTAAATGACTGGAACAATGAGGTGTTACATATAGCTGTTGGGAAAAAATAAAAATAGACAAGTTGTTAGTGTTATTTATCCATAACTTGATCTACGATTTCTAACTTTAATATATATTAAAGTTATAATGTTTAATAGTTATTATGGAAATTTGAGATGCTAAGGAAATTTAGGATGCTTTATAAGTGAAATACGGGACGAATGATGTCAGTACTAAGAAATATGCAATTGCTAGGTGGTTAAAATTTACCGTTGTTGATGATAAGCCTATTATGGACCAACAACATGAGTATGAAAACCTAGTTGCTGAAATCTTTACTGAAGGTATGAAGATTTGTAAGTTATTTCAAGCAAATGCCCTTATTGAGAAACTACCTACCTCATGGAATGAGTATAACAATCAGTAAAGGCATAAGAAGAAAGACATGAAGCTTCAGGAGTTGATAGGACATATAAAGATTTATGATGCCAACCGTGCATAAGATAAGACCAAAACACTCACCCTTGTCCCTTCTGTTAAGGCTCATGTGGTAGGACATAGAAATGCTAATAACTTCAAGAAAAATACTGGAAAAAACAAGTCTTTCAACAACAAGTAGGGTCAGTTTAAGCGTAAAATGATTGATGGTGACTATTAGTGGTGCCACAAGCCAGGCCATCCTGCTGCCAATTGTCAAGCTAGAATAAAAAATCAGAAGAAAGGCCAAGGAAAAAAACTGCGATAGTTCGGGAAAGGAAACCAGATGGGACACTAATGGGGTAACTAGAAGAACTTTGGTAAGCCTCAAGCTAATATATTTGAAGCTAGTAATAACGAGGAGATCATTATTGTTATGGTTTCTGAAGTCAACCTAGCTGGAAATTTGGTCAAGTGGATTGTTGACACAGGAGCGGGTAACCCCAGCAAAGTTCCTGTCCAAGGAGTTAGCAAAATCATTCTCAAACTCACTTTTGGAAAAGTATTGGCATTAGAAAATTTTTTATTTGTTCCTAATGTACGTAGAAACTTGATTTTTGGTGTGTTGCTTAACAAAGTTAGTATTAAACTGATCGTTGATTTTGATAAGCTAGTTCTGACTAAGAATGAAAACTTTGTTAGAAAAGGATTTTCTAATGCGGGCTTATTTGTACTTGACGTTGAAATGAATACATCTACTTCTTCTGCTTATATTGTTGAGTCTTTAGACCCATGACACTCTAGACTTGGGCATGTGAATGTGAGGTCAATGAAGAGGATGCAAAGCTTAAACTTGTTACCTAACGAGATCACTCATGAAATGGAAACATGTCAAATTTGTGTTGAAGCTAAGCACTCTAATAAACCTTTTAAATTAGTAACTGAGAGAGAGTTATAATTGTTGGACTTGGTGCACACAGACTTTGGTAATTTTAAGAATTATATGAGTAAACGAGGTATGAGATATTATATTATCTTTGTAAATGATTGTTCTAGATTCACTTATTGAAAAATAAAAGTGATGCAGACGAAATGTTTATGAAATACAAAGTTGAGGTTGAGAACCAATTGCAAAGGAAAATTAAGAGATTAAGGTCTGATCGAGGTGGTGAATATAGTACTGATTTTTTTGCTTATTTTTGTGAAAAAGTTGGTATTATTCATGATCTTTAAGCCCCTTTTACACCTGAAAAAATTGGAATAGACAAGAGAAAAAATCGAACACTTAAGGATATGATTAATGCAATGTTGATTTCCTCCTATTTACCTAATTTTATGTGGGAGGGAAGCTATTCTTTCTGCTTTTTATGTTCTAAATAAAGTCCCTCATAAGAAACTAGATCAAACCCCTTATGAAATATGGAAAGGTTATTCACCTAACTTTCATTTTTTGAAAATGTGGGGGTGTCTTGCTAAGGTTGCTCTACTTGAACATAAAAGGAAGAAAATTGGGCCTAAAACCATTCATTCAATTTTTGTGAGATATGTCTCTAATAGTGTTGCCTATAGATTTATGGTTAAAGAAGAGGGATCTAACACTTATGGACCTACTATTGAGTCAAGAAATGCAGTATTTTTTTAGGATATATTTCCTATGAAAGTGAGTGTGCAAGTTTATAGAGAATTTGTCCCCAGTTTTTCTACTAATGATGACATAGAGGAAGAAGAAATTGTTGAACTAAAGAGGAGCAAAAGAGCTAAAGTGCCCACGAGTTTTGGATTATGACTTTATTACTTCCTTTGTAGTGACAAAACCTGAGGAGATAGATGATGTTTTTATGGTGACTTATATTATTGAGGAAGATCCTAAAACTTATGAGGAAGCAGTGAGATCTGTAGATGCTATATTTTAGAAGTAAGCCATAGATAGTGAGTTAGAGTCAATCATGTCTAATAAAACTTGGGTTTTAGTTGATCTACTTAGAGGGTGTAAGCCTTTAGAGTGTAAATGGGTTTTCAAAAAGAAATTGAGATCTGAAGGAACCATTGAGAGGTTCAAGGTAAGACTTGTGATTAAAGGTTTTAAACAAAAGGAAGGATTGCACTTTTTTGACACTCACTCTCCTATTACTAAAATTGCATCTATAAGGATGTTGTTTTCTATTGCCTTAGTATTTAAACTTCATGTGCACCAAATGGTTGTTAAAATAGCTTTCTTGAATGGTGATCTAGATGAGGAGATTTATATGGTCCAACTCAACGGGTTTAGAGTGCATGGTTAAGAGCAAAAGGTGTATAAGTTGGTTAAGTCTTTGTATGGACTTAAACAAGTTCCCAAACAGTGGCATGAGAAATTTGAAAGTGAGATTTTCAAATATGTTTTCACCTCTTATGATGTTGATTCTTGTATTTATGTGAAATCAGATGCCAATGGTTATGTGATCATAACTCTTTCTGTAGATGATATGCCTATTTTGGTACTAGCTTATCTGTCATTGATACTACTAAGAGTTTGCCAAAGTCTTCTTTTGATAAGAAAGATCTTGGACCTGTGGATTTTATTTTGAGAATCAAAGTTAATAGGACTGACTCTGGTTTTAGGTTAAATCAAACTCATTATGTTGAGAAAATTTTAAAGAAGTTTGGTTACTATGATGTTGATCTAGTCAAGACTCCCTATGAAACTAGTGTTGCTTTAAAGAAAAATCTTAGTAAGAATGTAAACCAAGCTGAGTTTTCGTCCTAATATTACATACTGCGTGAGTAGACTTAATCGTTGTACTCATAATCCTAGTCAAGAGCATTAGAATGCATTGATTCGTTTGTTGAGGTATTTGAAAGGTACTATACATTATGGATTATCTTTTGGTGGTCATCCTCCTATATTGAAGGGATATTCTGATGCTAACTAGGTTACAAAGAGTGATGATATACACTCTACCAGTGGTTATGTTTTTACCTTGGCAGGAGCTGCAGTGTCTTGGAAATCATCCAAGCAAACATGTATTGCGAGATCAACAATTGAGGTTAAGTTTATGGCTTTAGAGTTAGCAGGACAGGAAGCTGAGTGTCTAAGGAATCTCTTAGCAGATATCTCACTTTGGGGAAAACCTATTCCTTCTGTGTTCCTTCATTGTGATTCGCAAGCTACCATTCTTGTTGCCAAGAATAAGGAATATAATGGAAAAAGTAGACATATCAGCTTGAGACATAAAATTGTCTGTACTTTAATTAGATATGGTGTAATTTCTCTAGACTATGTCAAGTCAGAGAGAAACTTAACAGATCCATTTACAAAATCTTTTTGTAGGAAACTAGTTTCAGAGCATGCTAAAGAGATGAGGTTGAGCCCAATTATGTAGTAACCTCGTGATGGACACCCATCTTGGAAAACCAAGTTCAATGGGTCAAACGAAGTTATGAGGTGACTACTTACTTGTACTTTGATTGCGGAATAATATTGAGATATATTCAGTTGTTGAATTGCGTTCCTAGCATGACTTTACTGCATTTGATGAGGTTAAATTGTTTAATCCTTAATGAGTTCCATAGCCAAAGTTTAGGTGGTGTGAGCAGTACACATTTGATGGACCCACTAACGTGATTGTGGAGAGCTAGTCAACGTCCTATGAGAGTATTTGGGCTATCTCTCTAGAGCGATCATGAGACCAATGCATCTTGAGGCTTTTATTTCTCCAGGAAGTTCTGTCTCTGATTTTCTTAGACAACAGGTTCAAGACTTAATTTACCTGGTTGTTCACCTATTTTTCTCTTAACTTGTTACAGTTTGTTTCTCAAGTTTTAGACCAAGTGGGGGATTGTTAGTGTTATTGGTCAATAATTTGATCTACGGTTTCTAACTTTATTATCCATTAAAGTTATAACGTTTAATAATTATTATGGATATTATAGGCTTTAACGTTTTTAATGTTTTCTTTTGCTTTAATATCATTTAATGCCTCTTGTCATCGTTTTTACTATAAAAACCCCTCACTTCTACTCTTTCACTCACTCTCACGATTACACATCTTCTAATTCTCTCTAAACAAGACACACATCTTTTTCCACAAAAAAACATCCTTATGCACATATCTTTTTATCTTGTCTATTAGACTTTTGTCTGTTTTTATTAATTCTTGGAGACATTACCTACTCTGCCCTTTGGAGTGCACCGAAGTTGGTAGAGAAGTTATTAATCTTGGGGTCGGATACTATTGTCCTGTTGCACCATAGAGGGGGAATTTTTGACTTAGGGTAGTGATTTTTCAAGATGCCTTGCATTCAGATAAGCTATTCCAATTTTATATTATTGATTTTTCGCTAACACAAGCTACTAAAAATCAAGCAGTAATATATATTGATAAACAATGATATTACAAACTTTGAGTTGTAGCTCTCTACATCTCTCTCCCTTATTCTCTTTTTACTCTACCTTTTTCACTGTATTTTCACTACTTAAACACTATCCAATCACCCCTTTTTATAATGATTAAAGTCAATTTTGTTCATCAACTTTAACATCCCAAAGCCAACTAAAAGACTACTAGAATAAATGAAGCTACAGCTACATTACAACCATAATAAATGAATGTTGACAGCTAACAAAGGTTAAGGAGAATAGCTATACTATTGTATCTAGAAAAAACTATAAGCTTATATCGAGTTTGACTTCTAACACCTCCTCAAACCTGACTTTGCATGCCAATCATTTCTTTGAGTTTGTAAAATACATCAGTCTTCAATGAATTTGTAAAAATATTCGCAATTTGATCTTCAGTTCTGCAATGAATGAGCTCTACGATTTTGTCTTTCACTTGCTCTCAAATAAAATGATTTTTTGTGTCTATATGTTTGCTTCGGCTATGTGACACTGGATCTTTTACAAATGATGTAGCAGATTTATTATCAATGTATATTGTAATCGCATCTTCTTGTGGATGATATAACTCACTCAAAATATTCTTCAACCATATTGCTTGACATGTACATGTTGCTACAGCGATATACTCGACTTCACATGTCGAGAGAGCACCTATTTGTTGCTTTTTTGATGACCATGAAATTATTACTAATCCAATGTGAAATGCATATCCAGATGTGCTCTTTCAATCATCTAGGTCTCCACCATAATCACTATCTAAATAATCAATCAACTTTAAATCTTAAGAATGTGTATAAAATAGACCATGATTTATTGTGCCTTTAATATATCTTAAAATTCTATTTGTTGCAATGAAGAGATCATGCTTTGGCTTCTCCATATATTTACTGACCAATCCAATTGCATACATAATATTTGAACGTGTGAAAGTCAAGTACCTCAGACTTCTGACTAGACTAGACTATTGAGCAGTGTTGGGTTTACCGACTCTTTATTTGAATCTATTCTCAATCTTACACCTGTTTCTGTTGGGGTAGCCATTGGCTTACAATCCTTCATTTTAAACTTGTTCAGAATTTGTTCCACATACTTCTTCTGTGATATAAATATTCCATCTCCCGTTTGTTTTATTTTGATTCTAATAAAGTATGACATTTCACCAATATTTGTCATTTCAAATTCTTTAGTCATAGCTTTCTTAAAATCATTGAATGTACTCGGATCGTTTCCTGTGAAGATCATGTCGTCCACATATAAACACACAATCATGATATCTCCATCTTGATTTTTCTTCATGTATAAGGCATACTCATGTGGGCTTTTTACAAAACCATTCCTTTGGAAATACTCATCTATTCTCATATTCCAGGCCCGTGGAGCTTGCTTTAATCCATACAATGCTTTCTTCAGACGATATACTTTGTCTTCTTGTCTTTTTTTAATATATCCCAGTGGCTACTCAATACAGACTTCTTCTTTTAGGTATTCATTCAAGAAAGCTGATTTCACATCCATCTGATAAATTTTCCATCTATTTTGTGCTACCAGTGCTATAAGAAGTCTAATAGTTTCAATTATTGTAACGGGAGCAAACATTTTTTCATAGTCGATTCCTTTTCTCTACTTATAGCCTTTAGCAACTAATCTTGCCTTGTATTTTTTAACCTTACCTCCTTGGTTAGTCTTTGTTTAACTCCTATTGCCTTGTATACTTTCAGAATATTAGGTAGTTTCCATGTGTCGTTTCTATTGATTGTAGTAATTTCTTAATTCATGGCTTTTTCCCAGTTCTCATCTTTAATAACCTCTTCATATGTTAATGGATCACACACTGCCGTTAAACAAAACAATAAGTATCAAATGTTGTCTGTAATTGTTCTGTGGCATCATAGATATCATGTAGACTTTACATTTTTATAGGTGCTCCCCCTAAATTGCTACTACTACTGCTGCTATGTGATGAAGTTGATGGTGTTGATGCAAGAGTTGTAAAATTCTGTGGAGGAGTTTGTTCATCTCTTTGTTCATTTTGTGTGTTGGAGTCATCATCTTTATCATCATCGAAAAATAATCTTTGGAATTTCTTATCTTCTTTATTCCATTTCCAATAATCTACTTCATCAAATTCAATATCTCGAGAGATGATCACCTTCTTGGTCAAAGGGTTGTATAATCTATACGCCCTACTTCTCTTTTTATAACCAATAAATATGCACTTTTCACCTTTGTCATCTAACTTCTTTCTTTTTTTGGTAAGGAATATGGGAATATGTAATGCACCCAAAATCCTAAATTGTCCAAGTGCTAGCTTGCTACCAATCTATGCTTCATTTGGTGTTTTGAATTTTACACTTTTTGTTGGACACCAATTTAGCAAATAAACAGAACATAAAACGGCTTCAACCTAGAAAGTTCTTAGTAAGTGCTTTCCTTTTACCATGCTTCTCACCATATCAAGAATTGTGCGATTATTTCTTTCTACGATTCCATTTTGTTGTGGTGTATATAAATCTGTCAACTGATGAATAATTCCATGATCTTTGTAAAATGTTTCAAACAACTTTGACGTGTACTCACCTCCTCTATTAGATCTAAGTATCTTTAAATATTGTCCACTTTGTTTTTCTGCCATTGCTTTGAACTCATTAAATTTATTAAGGGCTTCTAATTTTCCTTTAAGAATATACACCCAACTTTTTCTACTGAAGTCATCAATAAAGGTAATATAATTCTTGTTTCCACGAAGTGATGGTATATCAAATGGTCTAAATATATCTGAGTGAACAATCTCCATTGGTCTTTTAGTTTTCCATGATTTTCCAACTTCAAAACTTTGCCTATGTTGTTTTCATTTAATGCATGTTTCACATAGTTGATCCTGTTGATTAATTTCTAGAAGTCCTTTTACCATCTTTGCTTTTGATAACAATTGTAAGCCAATAAAACCAAGATGACCAAACCTTAAATGCCATAGCCATGACTCATCTTTAATGACATATTTCATGCACTTCAGTGCTTCTAACTGAATATCAAGTGTGAAAAGACGATTCTTCGTCATTCCAACTTTAGCAATTAATTTTCCACCTTGAAGACAAGAGATCAATCATTCAAATTTATCTTGTATCCTTTTTCTAAGAGCTGACCAAGGCTGATAATATTGCTTCTTAATGTAGGCACATAATAAACATCATATATATACCTCTTCTCTCCATTTTTTAAGGTAATCAAAATCTTACCTTTAAAGTAACTTCTCCTTGAATTGTCTCATCCAAATTTGTAAACAACTTCTGTTGTCCACACATATGGTTGCTAGCACCGGTATCAGATACCAAACATTTTTCTTGCATTCTTCATTTCCTTTGTAGTAAAGAAAATTGTCGATTCATCTTTGTTATCTTTTGTTGCTCCAAAATGATTTGTTTCCTCCTTCTTGTGGCTGATCTGCACTCATAATTAAAATGGCCATATTTGTTACAGTTATGACATTGTACTTGTGATTTATTACCTCGTTGTTGAAAATTGCCTTTTTTGCAGTTTTGAAATCCTCTACCACGACCATATATTTGATAGCTTTCATTTGTTTGGCCTCTTTTAAAAAAGTTCCTACCACGTCCACTTCTAGAGGCACCTTTGTAGCTTCCTCGATTTCCTCTGCCTTGTCAGTAACTAGTTTGATTGCCACCAATAGATTACTTAATTTGCAAAGTTTGTTCCAAATCATCAGTATTTTCATTTTGGATCATTCTCAGCTTGTAAGCTTGAAAAGAGCCCATAAGCTCATCAATAGATATTTGTGACAAATCCTTTGATTCTTTAATGGCAGGGATGATATAATCAAAGTTTCTTGTCAGTAAATATAAGAGTTTTTCCATCACCCTTACATCGTCAAGAGCTTCTCCATTTCTTTTCATCTCATTTGTCACAGTTTTCAAATGAGTAACGTAGTCACTAATTTTTTTAGAACTCTGCATTTTTAATGTTTCAAATTCAGCTTTAAAAAATTGGAGCAGTACCTTTTTAGCATTTTCAACTCCTTGAAGAGATTTCTGTAGAGTTTCCCATGCATCCTTTGATGTTTTTACATTTGATATTTTTTCAAACATTGATTTGTCAACTCCTTGAAAATTGAAAAATAGGGTCGTCTTGTCCTTCTTGCGTGATTCTTTAAGTGATGTCGTTTGCATGTTTGATAAAGATGCTTCAGCGGTCACATCTTCAGGATCAGTGTAGCCCTTTTCAACAATCTCCCACAAATCTTATAATCCGAGCAGTACCTTCATTTGGATGCTCCAGTTTCCATAATTTGTCTTTGTCAATTTTGGAATTTGAGGTTGAATCATATTGGCCATTTTCACGTCGTTAAAATGTAGTCACGAACTTGGCTCTGATACCACTTATTGGAAAAAAATAAAAATAGACAAGCTACTAGAAAACAAGTAGTAATATATATTGATAAAAAAAATGATATTACAAACTTTGAGCTGCAACTCTCTACCTCTCACGCTCTCTTATTGTAACATCCCATTTCCATACTAAGGGTTATAATCTTAGATTTCTATGAATGGGAAATAGCAATGAGAGATTAGAAAAATGCATTTCATACTCATGCATAATATTAGCATACACACACGTGAATTTGAATTTTTGCACACATTATAATGATTGTTTATGCACTCATTTGATATTTTCTGGGTATAAATGATTTTAATATTATTATGATGTGGATTATAATTATTATGTCTTGAATTATGGTTAATAAATGATAATTGGTGATGTAAGAAATTATTTGTTAAGTTGAGAAATTTTTGGAATTAAGGGTATTTTTAGACTAGGAAAAATGCCAAGTGGCAAGACAAATAATAAATGGTAGTAGAAATAAATGTCAAATGGAAACAAAAATTTTGATATGTGAAATTAGGATTTAACGACAAGTATCATTGAAAATTGGGAGACAACTGGATTAGAAATTGGAGGACAAATGGACTAGTTAATAAAAGGACCAATTGGGGACCATACGGTGGTGACATGTTGCAAGTAAGAAGTGTCACTTGCCATGCCACACACCTACCCACGATATTTTCATTTGCAAGACATCTTTAATTTTGTCTTTCATTTGGCCAAATGCTTTCATCTTCTTCAATGCTTTCTTCTCTTTTTCCAACACTATATGAGACTCTCTTTTCTCCAACCTTCAACATTAAGTTTTGTTATTATTCTTCACCTTGCCACTCTATATGTTCATGCCTTCACCTTGATGATAAAAACTAACCTTTTTCCTCCCTACAATGGTGATGAACGAATGATGCTTGAGAGGCTAGGGTTAAGAGTGATTTAAAGACTTTGAAGTTAAACAAGTAGATATAAAGCATTGCTCTTCTTGATTTGTTGAATGAAGCATGCATGATGATAGTTAAAGGATATATGATCATAAGATGGTGTTTTATATATATTGGAACATGGGTAAAGAAATGAACACAATGATGTCTTGTTTTTATGTTTATGATGATCAATATTTCATAAGTTGTTATAGTGATGAGGTTGAAATTGAAAGAGCATTAAAATGATGTAGAAAGAAGGGTAGAAAATTGATTTGTAAATGAATGTTTGTAACACCCCACTCCCGCCGGACCCGAACCCGATATCGACAGTGATACCCAGATCTGTGCCCCGCGAGGGTGGCGTGTCACATCACTAACAAAACTCAGTACATTTTTTTTAAACTCTTTCAAAACGCTTTGCACTAGTCACTCATTATGTGTCCACTTTTTCTTTTCAAAACACTTTGTCCAATTAATCAGAAATCAGAACATG
>JANQBM010248883.1:0-21772 GCA_025594535.1 Erythroxylum domingense | reverse complement strand
GTTAGATATATTTTCATTTATGTTTCATATGGTTTAAAATTATATAATAATTAATATATTTTGTTTTGTATATTTTTAATATATTTTAAATAATATTTATATTTTAAATAATTTTATTATAAAATAAAATATAGTTAAATTTAATAAACGTGTTTATTTTTATGTTTCCAAGCAGTCTACTGTATGAAGCTCTTTTTAAAAAGCTATTTTTTTAATTGACAGCTAAAGAGTCAACTAACTTTTTAAAAAAGCTCTTTTTAGAAAAACTATACTGACAAAAGCTCTATTGACAAAAACTCTATTGACAAAAGCTCTACTGATATAAGCTCAACCAAACAGGCACTAAGGCAAACATGGACGAGTTGAATTGGACTTGATGCGAATTTTGGTAGAGTCTTGGATCTTGTGGATATTAACTTAACCCAGGCTAAGGACTTTACGGACTAAGGACTTGGCCCATGCTCGAATGAATGGACCACAACTAGTGGACCTATTGTGGGAAGCATTGCATCAGGCCAGTGTGCTATGTGGGCTTTGGAAAGATCACACTGCATCATCAACGGATAGAGATTGTGGGGAGATCTTGGATGATGTGGCGACAACTAAGAGTTAGAGTTACAGTATGACTCAACATCAGAAGATAATGGAGATCTTCGAGGATAAGGATGCTAGTTTCCTATTTGAATGTGAATATATCTTTCTGTCATCTTGTAGATTTTATATTATCAGTTAGAGTCCTATTTGGATGGGAGTATTATCCAATTGGTCCACGTGATGTAATCTGATAGAGATAAATGTGATCTTAGCACAATCTTAGGCAGTTCAGTTTTTTGGTTGCCTTTATTTTCTTATTGCTTTTATAGCATTTTTTTCTTCAAGTGTGCGAGGTAAACACTTCGAAGGTTATTGAAGGCTGAAGTCTTGCTTAAGTGCACCTAAGTGAGACTATCGTGTAAAGGGTGTTGGTGATCAACTTCGGCGAAAGTTCGAGTTCCAAGGTGACCTTTGTATTAACTAGTATCAGAGCTAAATTTTAGAATGACAATGGGCAACTTGACAGAACGAGTAACTAGGGTAGAGGCACTCATTGGGCCAATTCCTCAAGGGGAGGAAGATTTCATATCTCACAATACTCAATTGGAGATGTTGGAGGCACGAATCCAACAGTTGCAACAAAAAATGGCAGATTTGTTGAAGGCATAAGAGGAGGCCCAATTAGAGATCATTATGTTTAGGCATGCTGTTGCAACGCTAGATGTGGATCAAGTTGAAAGCTCCACACCACAACTTTCATCTATGAAGATACGTGAACCCAGGGTGTTTACAAATGTGCAGAACACTAAGGTGTTGGAGATTTTCTTGTTAGATATGGAGCAGTACTTTGCGGCTGCTAGGGTGCCCGATACTGAGAAGGTCAATGTGACGACCATGTACTTGGATGGGGATGTCAAGCTCTGGAGGAGGACGAGGACCTCTGTGGAGATCAGTGAGGGTAGAACTCCTGTGGAAACATAGGTGCAGATGAAGAAGGAGCTCAAGGATCAGTTCCTTCCCATGAATACTTCTTAGCTCGTGAGAGATGCCTTGAAGAAGCTCAAGCAAGATGGATCGATAAGAGATTATGTCAAATCATTTAGTTCTCTAATGTTAGATATTGAGAATATGTCAGATAAGGATAAGCTCTTCAATTTTCTGTTTGGGTTACAACCGTGGGCTCAAATGGAGTTACGGAGGCAAAATGTGAAGGACGTGGTTGGTGCAATCGTGGTCGCTAATGCCTTAGTAGATTTTTGAATGGCAAAAGAATCTATGGTGAGCTCCTCAAATTCTTCCAAAGGCAAAGGCCACGCCCAATAGGAGAAGACCGAGGGGAAGAAGAAAAAAGACTCCAAGAAGGGGGATTTCAAGGGTAAGGGCAAGCAAAATGGTGACTCTAAGAACAAGGAGACGTCCTCAAAGAAGGGCAAGTTTGCTTATTACTTATTCGGCAGTCCACGCTTTGCCAGAGAGTGCCTGAGAAAGAAGAAGTTGAATACCCTAATTGTCGAGGAAGATGGTGAATCTTCGAAGATACAGCATTAAATCTGATCACCCTGCTTAATGCGATTAGTAGTGAGTCGGTTCCCTTTGATAGACTAATGTACGTGGGTGTATAGGTTGGGGAGAAAGACATGACAGCAATGTTGGGTACGAGCGCGACCCACAGTTTTCTAGTAGAAAAGATGATTCGGAAGTTGGGCATAAGAGCGTCCAAGGCCCCAATGAAGATTAAAACCCATGCAGGGAAGGCACAAGCAGTTGTAGGAATTTCTTACAACGTTCCAGTCAGAATTGAAAGTTGGCATGCTAAGATAATCTTCATTATCATATCATTAAAGAATTTCGAGATGATATTGGGGGTAAATTTCCTCAAAGCAGCAAGGGTGGTGTTGTATCTGAGTTTGGGAGGTATGATGTTAATGAATGATCAAAATTTCTTCTACATAAAATGTTGTAGGTTCAATGGTGGAACCACAAACGCTACTTCGATAGGAAATGTTTAAGCCATGAGCATCGAGAAATGGTTGAAGAAAGGCGTGAAGACCTATCTCGTTGCCATTTGGAAATCAGTGAAGATCATGTGGTGGAAGTTCCTGATGTGGTTGCAAGTTTGTTGAGGGAGTTTCAGGAGGTGATGCCGAAAGAGTTGCCAAAAACTCTTTACCCTCGTCGTGAGGTAGATCACAAGATCGAATTGGTTCTTGAAGCAATCTCACCTGCACGTGCCTTTTATAGGATGTCCCCGATGGAATTGGCAGAACTTCAGAAACAACTTGGTGAGTTGTTGGAAGCAGGGTTCATCCAACCATCCAAATCCCCATACGGCACCCCGATATTGTTTCAGAAGAAGCAAGACGGAACATTTCGAATGTATGTGGACTATCGAGCTTGAACAAGGTAACGATCAAAAATAAGTATCTGGTACCTTTGGTTCAGGATTTGATGGACAGATTATCAAGGGCTGAGGTGTTCACTAAGTTGGATCTTCGAAGTGGATATTGGCAAGTGCAGATAGCTGAGTGTGATGAGCAGAAGACAACGTGCGTAACTTGGTATAGATCCTATGAATTTTTAGTTATGTCGTTTAGATTAACTAACGCCCCTGCTACATTTTGCAACCTTATGAACAATGTGTTGTATGAATTCTTTGGGATGAGTTTGTTGTGGTCTACTTAGACAACATCGTGGTGTATAGCACCAACATGATAGAACTTGTGGAATATTTGAGGTGGGTGTTCGAAAGACTAAAACAGCACAAGCTCTATGTGAAGATGGAAAAGTGTGAGTTTGCCCAGTTGGAGATCAGATTCTTGGGTCACATGGTGAGCAAGGGTCAGGTCAGGATGGATCTGAGAAAGGTGAAAGTGATAGTGGAGTGGCAGTCTCCCACAATAGTACGAGAATTACGAGGTTTTCTTGACTTGGCAAACTACTATAGATGGTTCATTATGGGATACTCTAAGAAAGCGGCGCCATTGACGGACTTGCTGAAGAAGAAGCAAAAGTGGTGTTGGTCGAGTGCTTGTGAGGAGGCATTCGAGAAACTTAAAGCTGTTATCTCAACCGAACCTGTGTTGAAGATGCTCGTGTTTAATCTTCCATTTGAGGTACATACTGATGCTTTGAACAAAGTTATTGGTGGAGTCTTTGTACAGGAACGTCATCCAGTAGCATTTAAGAGCCGAAAGCTCAATGGTGTGGAACAGCGTTACTCGACACACGAGAAGGAGATGCTTGCGGTGGTGCACTGCCTTGAGACGTGGTGAGTATATTTGTTGGGAACCAGGTTCGTTGTCCGAACGGATAATGTTGCTAACACGTTTTTCAAGACCTAAAAAAAGTTTTCCGCAAAATAAGCCTGGTGGCAGGAGTTTCTTGCTGAGTATGACTTCATGTGGGAACATAGACCGAGGAGGCACAATAACGTGACAGATGTCTTAAGTAGGAAGGAAGTATTTGCGGCCCTTTATTCGATCACAAAGGTGGAGTCTAACCTGTTGGAGCAAATTAAGGTGGTAGTTTCATTAGACACCATGTACTATAAGTTGATTTCTCAAGTCAAGGAAGGTGTTGTACGCAGGTTTTGGCTCGAAGATGATGGGCTTTTAATGAATAAGAATAGTCAAGTATATGTGCCGAGCTTTGGTCGATTGCAGAAATAGTTATTGAAGGAGATGCATGACTTATAGTGGGCTAGTCACCCAGGAGTCCAACGGATGATAGCGCCCCTATCTCATTCTATTTTTGGCTGAAGATGGAAAATAACATGAAATGTTACGTAAAGGCGTGCCTCGTTTGTCAGTTGGGTAAGTGGGAGAGAAAGAAAGAATTTAGTTTGCTACAACCCTTATCCATCCTCGAGAGACTATGGATGTCGATTTCAATAGATTTCATTAGTGGGTTTCCAAAGGTGGACAACATGGCATCAATCATGATGGTGGTTAACAGATTCTCCAATTATGCGATCTTCATGCTAAATCTTGTGACTTGTCCCTCGGATGTTGCGACCGAGCTGTTCTACAAGAATGTGGTCAAGTATTTCAAAGTTCCAACGGATATTGTGAGCGACCGAGATGCCAGATTTACAGGCCAATTTTGGACGTCCCTTTTTAATATGATGGGTTGCGATTTGAAGTTTTCAACAGCAAATCAGCCACAATCAAATGGCCAAACTGAAAGAATCCACGGTTTGTTGGAGGAGTACCTACGGTATTATGTAAGTGCAAGTCAACGTAATTAGTTGAGTTTACTTAATACCGCACAGTTTTGCTATAACTTGCATAGATCTTCAGCTATGGAAAAAAGTCCCTTTGAGATTGTGTTGGGACAACAACCTCTTACACCACTAGAGATTGCTCAACAAAGGACAGGTGGCAAATGCCCTGCGGCACATAAGTTTGCAATGGAGAAGCAAGAATTGTTGGATGAGGAAAGGAACAGTCTTCGAAAAGCTTCTCGAGAGATGAAGAAGCAAGCGGATCTTTAGAGGAGACCGTTAAAATTTGACGTAGGAGATAAAGTTTAGTTGTAACTAACCTCTACAGATTTGGAAGAAGATCTCGAGTTAGCCAGTTCATAGGGGTTTGTTGTCGAAGTACAATGGACCGTTTGAATTGCTACACAAAGTGGAAAACGTGGCATACAGATTGAAATTACCTGAATAGTTAAAGGTACACTCTACTTTTCATGGTAGTTTTCTCAAGTCTTACTATAAGGATGCCTCAAATCCTAATAGGAGTCAGGTAAAGCGAGCTCCACGATTATGAGGAAACAGTTCAAAGATTAAGTGGAGAAGATCCTAGATCATTGAACAATGGGTCAACAGAAGAAGAACCAACAGACCGAGTTCTTGATTTAGTGGAAGGGTAGACTTATTGCGGAAGTTATGTGGAAAAAAGATACGACTTTGTGGCAATTCGAAGACTAAGTGAACACCTACCTTCAGAACAATTCGACGAGGGCATCGAATCCATCTGGTGGGGTGGTTTGTTAGACCCTTAAACTTAAGAGCACTTCTCAGCGACTGTCACAGTGCACCTTGGGAGGGAGTTTAGCTGGATTACACGCATGAGGGAGGCATGCAAAAATACTAAGGAAAACATAGGCGAGTTGGATTAAACTTGATGCGAATTTTGGTAGAGTCTCGAACCTTGTGGAGATTAACTCAACCCAGGCTAAGAACTTGATAGAATAAGGACTTAGCCTATGCTCGGATGAATGGACCACAACTAGCGAACTTATTGTGGGAAGCATTAGATTAGGCCAGTATACTATGTGGGCTTCGGCAAGATCACACTACATCATCAGCGGATAGAGATCGTTGGAAGATCTTGAATGATGTGGCAACAACTAAGAGTTAGAATTACAGTGGGACTCAACATCGGAAGATAGTGGAGATCTTCGAGGATAAGGATGTTAGATTCCTATTTGAATGTGAACTCTATCTTTCGATCATCTTGTAGATTCTATTTTATCAGTTAGAGTCCTATTTGGATGGGGATGTCATCCAATTAGTTCAAGTGATGTAATATAATAGAGATAGACGTGATCTTAGCACGTTCTTAGGCAGTTCAGTTTAAGTTAGATTCTAAATGTAACTTGAGTTTCAAAGTTAGAGTGCCTATATATAGCTCGTTCAAGCTTTGGTCTCGATTCATTCATGGAGAGAGCATTCCTTGTATTCTTTTAAGAGAAAGTAATATAAAGGTTGGTTTTACTGTATCTCTCTTGTTTTCTGGTTGCCTTTATTTTTTTATTACTTTTGTAGCATTGTTTCTTCGAGTGTGCGAGGTAAACACTTCGAAGGTCATTGAGGGCTGAAGTCTTGCTTAAGCTGACCTAAGTGAGACTGCTGCGCAAAGGGTGTTGATGATCAAATTCAGTGAAAGCTCAAATCCCAAGGTGACCTTTGTATCAAATACCACGTAAACGATACAATAACATTATGATCAACTAGTATGTTGTCATGTTCGATTCAACACCAAAATAATGTGTTAACATCACATGATCAAGTGTTTGTCGCAGATGTCATATCATCCTAATGTATTAATCAACATTTCCATTTTTATTAATTATATTAACAAAACAAACTAGATTGAGAAATTTTGATGGAATAAAGTGTAAAAATAAGAAAATGAATTGAAAAACCTAACTCAATTAAAGAATAATGTTTTCATTATTGTTGATTTATGCCCTACAATCAATTAGGTTGCTGTAATTTTTAGGACATAATTATTTAAAGACATTCTTTATTTTATGCATACTTATTTAATTAACTAATATATGAGACAAAGTTCATGAGAAAAATGTGAATTGCAAATGAAATTATAATGAGATCATAATTATAAGATTCATATTGCATTTATGTCATCATCATCATCACCCAGTTTGGAATCTCGCACTAACGCGAGGCCTGGGGAGGTCTGATAGTACGCAGCCTTACCCCTACATAGTAGAGAGGCTATTTCCGGTAGACCCACAGGCACATGAGATAATAATGAAAAAGATAGAAATGAAAGGAAAGTGAGAAGGATATACCTGATATGTAGCCCAGTTTTGCAAGAATTCTTGATAGGCAGGAATGGACACGTGGCTACTTTACTCCTGTCGGACTAGACTTACGTGTGTTGTACCCCTGAGAGAATGGTAAAGTTATGGTTATTGACAACCGTCCTGGGCCTTTCCCCTACACCTGAGTGCAAAAGACTAAAAGAATGATAGAAGGACTGGACTACCAAATGCCACTAGACACGACATATAAGGCTATTTGCGCTGTTGAAATACTGTTGGAGTTATGTATTTTCTTAAATTGTTTCTAATTATTGTTCTATTAAAACTGTACATTAAAAAAAGGATTGATATGTATTTCTCTTTTATAAAGAAATTAGTCTATCTTATTAGTTAAAGTATGAAGATACTTAAGAAAACGTTTTAGTACATGTTATAAAATAAGTTCTTAGAAATAAGTTCACTAAACTGACATAATGTAAGAATTCTATTTACAACACTACTTATATGTTTATAGAAGTTATCAGTATAATGATTGCATAATTGACCATTTGATTTAATAACTCTAAAGGATATCTTTTGGAGATTGTTGTAGTACTACTTAGACCTATCTTAATTAAGCATAGCTTGTTTGGTAGTCATGGGATATAATATATAGAAGCTAATTAAACATAAAAGTCAATGAGTGCCAGGTTAAGGAAGAAACAACTTTGGGTGTTGGATTTTTCTTTTTTGATTTGATCAACTTTGTGTTTTTATTTTAAAAAAGTAAAATCTTTAAAAAAATAATAAAAACAATAACATGCCAATTGTAAAGGTGACACATCAACTAATATGGCTCCAAATAACAAAACCTTGACGTTAGTTAAAGCTAACAAAGTTACGCTCTACGAGACAACTTATTTGAGTTTTGATAACGAAAAAGGTCAACTTAGATAATTTGTTAAACATTAAAGGTAAATCGTACTTTTTGCCTAAAAAAATTAAGTATAAAAAGAATAGTCAAAACTACTTTAATATTCATAATATTTATGTGGTCATGATGTATTACTAAACTCAAATCTTAATATATGAATATAAATTATTTAATTAGATAATTAAAAATAAATAAAAAAGTTTAATTTATTTAAGTCTAAATATAATTTAGAGCTATAATTTTTATCTATTATTAGTATATTTAAGAATCTAATAGCCACACGTAAAGAATAGTTAAATAGAAAAGATAATTTAATCTAATTGGATTGTAAAATTTAAGAAACTTTAAATGTTTAAATATGAAATATTTAATAAATAATATTAATACGAGATCTTGAATCTTATTTGAACTAATTTGATATTGGATTAGAATTAATTGTAATCTAATGAAATTATAATTCAATTCAATTATCAAAAAGTCTAAATTTTATCTGAATAAGAGTACGCTGTACGCTCCACAGGAGCCTCCACTTCTAAGATATCCCCTTTTACACTACTTCTAGAATACTCAATGAATTCGCGTGGATATTATGAGAGGTCAAATCCTTATACGCTTAAAAGTCGTGTCGATGAACATGTTTCAAAAAACATTTCAAAAGGAGCAGTATGAAAAGAAGAAATTTTATAATAAAGTACAGATTTATGATTCATGTTTATTATATTTTATGCATTAATCAAGTTATAGATTGAAGTGTTATTGAATTTTATCAAGTTATAGATAAAAGTGATCTTGACTGCTAAAAAAAATTATTTTTCTTTCGTTACATACAGAGCAACCATTTATAATCAATAGAAGGCAGTAACAAACTGCAAACGAGCAAGCAAGTAAATGCGTGCCAAATATATAAAATAAAGTTATTATATATAGCTCAATAGCAATGAAATAATGGCAATTCTATTATTTCCAAAGGAAAAGGGCAAATTACAAAAGCCACTTTCATGACAATGTTCCTATCCACCTTCACCGCAATGTTTCTATCAATCATATCAATCAGTCCCAACAATCACAATTTTCAAGCTTTCGACATCACAACTCAGGACTTGGCATCACCATGTTTCATATACTTCCTGTCAACTCCTGGAAGTCCAAGGCCTCCTGCTGCCCTATCCCAACTTGCCCTCCAGCGGGGAAAAGAAAGAGTATGCTTGATGGCTAGACAATGAGCAAAACTTATATACCACCTATCCAACAAAGGAAAATTCTAATCGAGTCTTCGCAGCAAGGACAGTGGCCACTGATTCAGTAACCAAAAGGATTTCATCCAATGGATATGTCCGATCAATGCAAGCAACTGACAAGACTTTACAAGCACAAGAATTTACTTGCTAAAAGCCAAGCCAAGTCCTGTCTGAGTAGTAAATAACACAGCAATCTGGAAAATAACCACCTGTTAATTCTTGAATTGGTATTTTCAAACTAGCACTCTTAGTGCGGCAAAATAAAATAACTTTCAGGAGGAAAACAGAGACATCCAATGCAAACTTAATATATCAACCTACCAAACACAGTTAATTCCTCTTTTCAGACTGTAAGAATAGAGTTGCAGAATGTCAAATTTCTTTTCCTTTTTCTTGTGTGTAAGAGATGGGAAAGAAAACTAATGAACAAACAAGTTAGAGAAAGTAGCTTGGCTCACCTTCTCCAAAAGCCTAAGGGAAGTCACCTTCCTTGAACCACTCTGTAATTGAGTATCAGATCATCAGGTTTCTTCCATATGTAAGCTCGAACAGTTGCCAAGCTCATGTCAGGAGACAAAACCTGGAAGATATTGTCATTTAGTAGTGTTTTAATGCATAAGTAGAAGTGGCCTTTGATTTGAGTACAATTTCAATAGGGTACAAAGACGATTTTAAGGTAGGTACATATATCTAGGTTCAAGATACATCAGGTATGCTCACTGCCAATCCTCCATCAAGAAAAACTCTTGGGTTCAACCATTGCCGATCTTTCAGGCCCTAGTTTAACACCAAATAACCACAAATAGAGTGATATAATACTGAGAAATCTTGGCCACTCTTACTACTATACATTCAAGGTGCACAGTTCAAAAAATAATAGCTCAAGAAATAATTAACAGCATAAACTTTATCCAACAAAAATTCAGCTACATCTAAGGCATTTTAACATTAAAAACAGAATTCCACTCACCTGGTTATTGCACAAGATCTCAATATTTGGCCTATGCTTTTGCCATGGCTTCAATCCAGATCGGAAAGATGCATCTCCAACAGCAGAATGCTGTAACTGTCCCCCACTAGGAGCAAATGTTCCATCAGGATTAACACTGTCCAATGGTTTGTCAAGGACCATTTTTTCTACTACATAATTGACAACCTGAAGAGAAAGGTGGAACACGGTAAATAAAGCTGTAATCTTCAATAAAATCTCAAGAGGAAGTTTTTAAATTTGTTCAAGTCAGCAGCACTTTAGAAATGTTTAAATTTGCACAATGTATTACTTTGGAGAATATAACTAAACCAAGCTACTATGTAACAGGAAGTGTTATATAGACACATGCATACAGAGAGTAAACATGCAGATAAATCTCCAAAGGCGTACCAACTATTTCAATACATAACCTCAATGGCACATGAAAAACCTAAATAAGAAGGAATTGTTGAAATAGTTTCACTAAGTTGAGCCAATTTCTCAATAATTTAGGAACTTTTTTGTTAAACTAGTTTACGTGGCATATTCTAACTGGATAGGAATAGCACGTGGCATGTTGATGTGGTATTCCTGATGTACTTAATGATGTCTCTATGGTGAAAATCTGTATGAAGTAAATGCAGAATACATGTCTTTCTTGACTGAACCAAACTTACTTTATGTATCCTCAGTATGCGAGGTGCACTTAGTTTGCCTTGAGTAAGAATTTGGAAAGGAGAGCCTTCACATGGATGTAGATAGAAACTGCACCTACAGAACGTGAAGTGTCAAGTTAAATCTGTCACTGTAGAAGCAGCAATATGTTCCTTTTGCTAAACCATACACAGTTCAGCAGAAGTACAAAATATCTTTAAGAAGTTCTTCACGCCTGATGAATAAAAAGATTTTGAAGAAAGGACACTAGGAAGAAATGCATGCTTCTTTTGCTATCTACCCAAGCTAAACATTAACAAAGGAAAGATGGTATTGAAAATACTTGGAATTTTCTCTTGGGGGCAGGCGATTGTTCAACACACAATCCAGACACCACCATGGGAAGTCCTTCTCATCTTCAGTACCATCTAAATCAGTAATTTTCTTTCTCCAAGGGCCACCTTGAGAGCCTTCAGTGACAATAGAAGGAGGGGAAGCCATAGAAAATTCAAATGGAGGATACACCACAGCATCATTATCAGCACCATCCACCTCAACCCTCGAATGAGTAAGACTTCTATGAGGAATTTCCTTTCCAACTAATAAATCCCCGTTAGCAGAAACTTGCGTTCCAAGTCTTTGTTTTCTTTTGACTAACCAATGAGCCAATAAGCCTTTAAGTGTTTCACGAGCTAGATTCACCTATCAAAATTGAGCCAATTCAGTAGGTAGTGCAAATAAAACTGAGGACACAATTCTGATTCAAAATCAAAATACTGCAATAAAGCAGTTCAGAGGACCATACATAAATATGCAGGCAGAGATTAATATGCCAATCCATGTGTAACAAGAATACATAATGACAGAGCTTAGACGATAAAACCTAAGCTTCACGGTCTACACTCATTGGAGACAGCACTTACAGATATCAGCTCGAGTCCTTGGGCACTATAACTATGATGTTAGGAAGTCTGTCCCATTTCTTTTATTCTTCAGGTAAAAATCTCATGAACCAAATTCAAAGGGCATCCCAGAAATTTCTCCCAAATTTCCACCTTTTAAGGCTATTCATTCCTACCTAAGAAGAATATATATCTTACAAAACAAAATGGAAGGATTTTTAGACCCCTTGACATTCCCTACAGAAGTTTGGTCAAATCCTTGAGCTGTGGCAAAGGGTTTTACTGATTACCTTATCATCTTCAGGTTTCCCAGAAATGTTGAGGTCTGCAGAATACATCTCCGCAGAAAAACATTGTGGTGTATCCAAATGAACAGACAAACTTCCAAGCCTGGTATCCACGGTGAACCATGCAGGAATACTCACCTAAACCATTAAGATAATCAGTAGTTAACAGAGCATCCTAGTCAAAGAACCAATTTTAGATTATTCTCAGTGATTCGACATGTACCATTTCAAACAATTGTTCCTTCTTATCCTCAAATGAGACCTGAAGGAAGAGAATACATGAATTATGAGCATTAAAAGTAGCATTGTTACACCAAACCTGAAACTAAGAATACATACATAGCTATTATTATCCCCAGAAACCCAGTGACACTATAATTCCAAGAACAAAGTCATAGCACTCTCAAGAACAGAAAAACAGAAGGATGTTTAGATGGTAACCTTTCCGTAGTCCTCAATTACAACACCCCTCGTAATCTCCCACAGCTTCACTGAGCCATCAGTATCCTGCCAGATAGGTATTAGAAGTAAGTCATCTATAGGCATCAGCTTCGAAATGTATCATAACTCATGCATGAAGGCAAAAGAGCAATTCTTACCTTTGTCAACACATGCCTTCTATCATTTAATATTTCATGCTGCACTATTGCTGGAGTTCCTTGGATGGTTAATGTTGGTTCTTTATATACAGGAACCTACAAAAATGAAAATGAAGTATGCCAACCAATCATATGCAAGGGAGAAAGTGAGACACTAACAAACAATTTTTACTTAACAAGAATCAACCCTCATCATATAACTTCATCATCAAAATAAAATATCTTTGTGGCTACTAGCTGAGGGTGTGGGGATAGATTACCAATAAATAGACTTAAAAGTACCAAGAATTTAGGAAAAATTTTCCCCTCCATCGATTATTTGAATAGACGCTAAATGTGTTAATGAAGTATAGATATACTTATCTGGATCTGTTAATGAAAAGGCAAAAATGGCACATTGCAGCCTCACTTACAAAAAATACTACCATAATAAATACTTACTGGTGTAGATCCTTCCAAGGAAACCCTTGCCCTGGAGAAAGAAAGGTTTCCAGCCAAGAAAGAACCCCCTTTCTGAAAGACCTTCTGTGGACTCTGCCCTTCAGCAGGCCATCTGTTAACCGAAGAATCTGTTGTTGCAACCCATATGCTTTCATCATGTAGTGCCAACTGAAGAATAGGATGATCCTTTGTGCAAAGTAAAATACTCTCTCTTGTTAACAAGTCTGTCAAGTATAACTGAAGGTATAAACAGAATGAGTATCAAAATTTTGACCACTCAAGCAAAAACTGTAAGAAACGGAATAACATGTTGCAGAAAGGTTTTTGCATTCATTATGCTTGGAAAAGATTATACTTACAGAAGAGTCCCTCCCACCACTATAAACATGACTAAATGTTGGTGTGCTAGCAAGTGCCCAAACTGAATCAGTATGCACTGCATACGAATGCACACATCGTTGCTGACCAAGATCCCATAATCTACAACATGAATCAATACAGATTTTGATCTTCTCTTCTTTTGTCGAAACAAAGATAGATACATTACAGTAAGAAGATAGTTCCAAAATATACACCTGATCATTGAATCAGAGGACCCAGATAAGCAAAACCTGCAAAATGTTATTCAAGAAGCCATTTTTAGTTTGAATCACGGAAACTGACAAGACAACCAAAAAGATTGGCTATACCAATGAAACCAGGAAATCTTCCTAAACTCAGAAAACTGTTATTGAACTCATTTTGCTTATATTTTCAGTTAGCATCATTTTGCAGAGGAGTAATAATCCATATAGTATTTCAATTACCATTTTAGACTGTAATAGGATTAAAATAAAATATACACTAAAATTCCCGTAGTCACCAGAGTGATACAGCAAACTTAACCAATGACAATTTAAGTCAATTCATTTGCAGGCTTAAATATGTCTCAAAATTTTCTCTTTAGCTAGCCGTATCTATTGGCATTAGCAACGTCAATATCAGATAGGACATTAAAAATTCAGATGCTTTATGCTAGATCATTCTTCAGTCTCCACTCTATGTGGCAACCCAGGATCGCAATACGTTCCCATTTATCCAACCATCATAGATTTCATTGTTTCCAAGAAAAAGCATCAAGGAGATCAAGGAATAGAAAGGCACTCCTCTTTGTTCCCCCTCATTCAAAAGTGTGCCGCATAAACTTCATGCAACTAAAAGTCAAAACACATCTAATGTTAAAAACCACCTCTTGCTTCATATAGTAAGTGTAAACATGACATTTTTGTTATCATCTGAACATTTTCGAAAGCATTTACAGATGCCATTACACAGATCAATCACATACTAGATAAGATTAACATGAGTGCTACAAAGGCAACTAAAAAAGCTCAAAATATATGACATAAACTAGAATAATTAACACCAAACTGACAAGCATAGGCAAAAGAAAGACAAAAGTACAGGAGAGATGACTCAAACCATTCCACAACTTGTCATCAACATACTATGTTGACATAGACGAAGAGTGCATTAAGCCAACCTGCCAGTAGAATCCAGAAGCAAAGCTCTAATATTATCGGTATGCCCTCTTAGTTTCATAGTCTTTGAACCACTTCTTGGGTCCCAAACACGAACAACCTAGACGAATCAGGACAAGAGAAGAAAATCAGGTCTCAATGTATTCTGTTTATTTCTTTTTCCTAAAAATTAAATCTCCAAAGTGTAGAAACATGAAATTGCAAGTGTGAACTTAAAATCGGAGTTACCTTCTCTGTCCCACCAGAAACAAGTATTGATCCACTGTCATTCATTGCCAATGCATAAACAGACTCTTTATGGCCCTTGGCAGTAGTTGGGACATATCCATGGGACTGACTTGTGTGACCCGAGATGCTGTTGCTTGAACTGATTGAACGTAAACTTGTAACAGGCAATGAACTATTAGAACCATTGACACCATTAGGGCATTCATCTTCCCCTGCATCACTTGACTTAGAGATCGTGGCAACAGCAGCTTCAACGTCCCATATGAAAACCTCCCCACCAAGACCACCAGAGGCAACCATATTGTTCTAAAATGCATGACACTAAATGAAGGTCAGGAAATGGCATCGATAACAAATCAGATCAGACCATACCATACCAATGCACACCAAGAGTGAATCTACCAGAAGAGATAGTTAAACTTAATATTATCAAATGCAAGGAAGGAACCTTTCATACAAGCAGTTCATAAGATCCATAAAAAGTTTGACATAGAAATTACATTTTTTTCAGCTGCAGCTAGACAAGTTACATAGTCAGAATGCTGACGTAGTGTCCTGATACAAGCTCCGTCTGATAAGCAATTCCACATCTGGTTTATCACAAACAACAAACATCAGCAATTAGTAACAAAATAATTGTAAGAAGACAATCAATAGCTAGGATTGCAAACCAGAAATAACATCACAGATAGAAAACCTTGAGGGTAGTGTCTGAAGAGCAGGAGACAAGTGTGTTATCGCCAGCAAGCACAGCATCATTTACCTGCATAACCAGATAAACTAGCCTGTAATCAACTAGATCTCAAATAGCCACCACTAAGCAAACAAAATTACAAACTAAACTCATTTTCACAATTTAAGGAAGCTTGAAAAAGTTTTCCACACCAATCAAAAAGTGAAAAAGTTTCTCTCTCCAGAGAAATTTCTGGAACCTGGGCACCTAGCATTCAATACTAGAGTATTATGTGCATTCTTGTCAGTTCTGATATCAGCTAAATTGCTCAACCACCATACCAACCAACTAAAATTCCAGAGCAATCACCTAAACTATATATTTCAATGGACAAGATAAATATTTCAACATTCAAAAGATCCAAATTAGAGGAACACTACACAATAGTGAAAATAACACAAAAGCCCCTTTACCATTCTGTATAAAGCAATCACCTAAACTATATATTTCAATGGACAAGATAAATATTTCAACATTCAAAAGATCCAAATTAGAGGAACACTACACAATAGTGAAAATAACACAACAGACTGAAGATTTACCCAATCCACATGTGATTCGAATGTTGCAGAACAAGTTGCAGAATCTATATCTAATGTCCATCTCTTCAACGTGCCATCACGACTCCCAGTGAAGATGAAATCACACCCAGACTTTGATAAAGCCAAACAATTGACGCCAGCACAGTGCTGCATTAGAAATGTTACGTTAGTGGCAAATTTGATAAGAACTTAGATAATATTATAACAGGTTCAAAATGTTTGACCATAAAATAAGCATCGTAAACCTCATGATCTAACATTAATCGAGGGGAACATTAGGTAGAAAAGTTTGTAAATGCATAAGCAGCCAAATGAACAACTAAGAAAAAAATTGAGAACATAATAACAAGATTAAAAAAAGATACACAGGTAAACCAACTAAAAACGTAAGTTCCTTGAAATAAAGAAACTGGCATACATAAAAAGTAGCAGCATATTTACTTCAAACTCTAGAATAAAAAACTAAAAAAAAAAGTTGACAGACAGCCTCACCTTTCTATCATCAGCATCAGTCAACACATATGTTAGCCTCTTCTCCTTACGCGTGCGAACAGAATTGGATGTGTTTCCTGCACTGCCCACGCGGTGCATTGCTATGATCCCTAAAACAAGAATGAAAGCACCGAATCAATCCCTAAGCATACAAAGAACAGCCATCACACGGTCCTAGCATGCATCACTCTAATACTGATAACAACGACCTCCGAGTTGGAAAGTGTCAAAAGGACTGGGAAACCAATAGAAAATTCCAAAATGGATTGAATCATGCGCAAAAGATAATCAAGAATCAACTGTAAAAATCAGTCTGTAAACTATACAGATTGGAAAAGATAACCAAATCTAGTAACACGGATTATGAAAACAACTCCTGTAGAAATCCCCAATCCTCATCGAATCCCCGCTTCCTAGTTAAAGCCTCATATAGAGTATCCCAATCACGAACAAAACCACCCATAACTAGAAACATAAGAGTCGTAGTAAATTTCTGCTTTCTATTTCCTTAAGATTGCCAATAAAAGCGATCCGACTCTAATTTAACGGAAAATAATAAAAGCATAGACAGATAAAGAGGTTTAAATGACGGAGAAGCGAAATTGGGAATATCATAACTTGCCTGAAATTCCAAGGCCAGAGAAAGCGTAGGATCGATGGCTGAAGAGAGAGACAGAGAGAGAGTGTGTGAGTTTAGAGTTAAACCCTAGAGAGAGACGAGATGGTTACTGTCTTTTTAGTGTCGTTTTGCGATGGTTGCCGTCGAGTGTTACATAGCAGTGGAGAGAATATAGAGAGAAGCAAGAGATTTGACAAGCACTGATCAAATCGCACACAGCTTTTCTTTTTCCTTTTCCTTTTCTGGTTTTAAAAATTTGTTTCGCTTCTCCTCTGACAACGGAACGGGGAAGTGACGAAGAAATGTGAAAGTCAAAGGTTTATCAAAATTTGTAACTGTTCTTCTTTCGCTACCTCATTCCTCAACCGATACGGCGCAGTTTGGGAGAAGAATTTTGTCAAAATGTAACTCTTCGTAGTTTGTAGCCTTACGTAACTTGGTGTGTAAAATGTTCTTTTAATCTATTGGGCGTAGAGGGATGTACTAAAAACTAAATTTTAATATATTGGATTGATCATTTGGTGTTAAGTAAAGAAGTGATGATACCCTTTTTTTTAAATCTTCGCATAGGGTCAAGTCGGAGAATAGTTTATGTCACTGCTACTATTATCTGACTTAATTCAAAAATGGAGACATATTTAAATTAAAACAAAAAAAATGAATATCATACTCTGCAAGTCTAAAAGTAGATTGAGTATATATGGAGAAGTAAAAATGTATTTTTTTGATCTTAATTTTATATTCGAAAGTCTAAAAAGTATATTTTTAATCTTAATATATTTACTAAAATATAAGTTAGAGTCTAATATTTTAAAGCTTTCTAAAACATTCAATTTAAATTCTAAAATGATGGAACACTTAATAAGATTATGTCTCTATTAATCATGCAATATATTAGTATTAACGTGATACTATATTTTTATTTTTTAATACCTATGTGAGTCCAATTGCACAATATGATTTTCACGTATTTTAATTACACTTAAATCAATATTAAACTAATTATTTGTAATTTTTAATAATATATAATTAAAACTAATAATCTTAATTTAACCTAATAATCCAACACTGTTCTGTTTGTTTTCACATTTTCTTCCATAGTTACTTGAGGGGTGGTAATAGTTGAATGCTAATGGTTTTAGAGTAAGGAATATATGTGGGAAAGGCCTCCGTGACTTTGATAGTGAAGGCAGAGGACGTGATCCTCTATCCTCCTTTCTCTGTCTCAACTTTGTCTTATTGCATCTCAGCCACTTATTTATGTGGATCCACATAAATAAGTGGCTGAGATATAATGGGACAGAATTAGGACAGGAGAAGGAGGACAGAAGATTTGAAGGGTGAAAGCAGGGTGAGTGAATAGCAAGTATAAGAAGTGGGCATGAAAAGACGACAATAAATAAACAGTCAAACCAAGACTTAGAGGCTTAGAAAATAGTGACTTTTCTATATTTCGGGTTGGGGAATTTGGTTTTGTGTAAGATTTGGGAATTGTGATATGAATGACCAATTGCAACTTATAAGCTAATAATAACAATTGTCAATAATGAGCTAACAATCACCGATAATGATGAACCCGATCTTCACCCAAACGTAAATATTGGGTCACAGTCAAGTCGTAAATCAATAACATTAATGGATCAAAAAGGTTGGTACAACTCATGGAGTGGTCAGGATCTGAATTTTCCTTTTAAGTTTAATAACAATTTTGTTGCTTTAAAGTCTAGAAATAATAACAAGAAGAATTTAAAAAATATTAGAACGAAATGGAAAAATAGAGAATCTCAATAGTCATCAAGTCTAAATGAGTTTCAAGCACAAAATTGAATAAAAGAATAAACGTTTTATCATCTTAGATTAATTAAGGGTAAGTTGGATTATTTTAGTTAAATTAAGGTTATTAGCTTTAATTAGGCTTTATTATACGATAAAAAATTAAGAATTATAAGTTCAATATTAATTTAAGTTTAAATAAATTATATGGATCACCTATTTTTACATAAAAGGCGTAAGATATAGTAAAATTGACGTAAACATTAAAACATAAAAAATATACTACATTAGTACGTTTGATATATTAGTTTAAATTAAATGTTTTGAAAATATTAACATTCATTTGAACACTTCAAAGTCTATATTTTAATACAAGTACTCGTGATGCTACAACCTTAAGTCTTCAAAACCAGGTAAAAATAGAACGTGGACGCGGTCAAAAAAATGAGTGCAAAGATCATAGTCGTATGTGCCCTTAAACACATTCACATGGGGTTAGAAATTGGGATTTCTATGTTATAAAAGTTCTGTGTATAGAGACGACAATTTTTGTCTGGACTAATTAAATTGAATCAGTCTTAGTTGATTGAACTTTATATTAGTTTCGGGTTTGAACTGGATTAGTGCCTGTTTAGATGAGCTTATATTTGTAGAAATTTTATCAGTAGAGCCTTTATTAGTAGAGCTTTTTTTAGAAGAATTTTTCTAAAAAGTTAGTTGACTGTTTGGTTGTTATTTAAAGAAGAGCTTTTTTAAAAAAGCTTCATACAATAGACTGTTTGATAACATAAAAATGAAAAGCACTTTTAATTTTAACTATAATTTATTTTGTAATAAAAATTATTTATGCATATAAATATTATTTAAAATATATTAAACAATATGCAAAGCACAATATATTAATTATTATATAATTTTAAACCATATGAAACTTAAATGAAAATATATCTAGTTAAATCTTTTGTATGGATTATAACATAAATAAAACTAATATCAAAAATAAATATTAAAATATATAAAAAAAGTCAAATAATATTATATAATAAATCTTAAAAAACGTGAAGATGTGTTTGTGGGTATTGTGGAAATTATGTGTAAAACATAAGGATAAAAGGGACTAAAATAGGCTCATTAATTGATTTGAAAAATCTACCTAAAAAAGTACTTTTTAGAAAAACTCCAAATTTGAACTTCTTAAAAAGTTGTATTTTAGCTGCCAAAAAAACTATATCTACTAAAAAAGTGCTTTTTTATTTTATAGATAAACACTCATTTTTCTTAAAAAAAAGCTTTTGCGGTAAAAAAGAGTGCTTATTTACCCTCCAAAAGCTCAATCAAACAAGCACTTAGTTAAACCTAAAATTCAAAGTAAAATAAAATCATTTTGAATAAAATAATATTATTTTTAAATTTTAAATATAAATAAAAATAAATTGACACTATCCAACTTCAGACCCAACTTATTGTCAAACCTACTATAAACATATGTGTCTATTTATTTTAGAGTTAATACTCAAATGTAATTTTACTAATTTACTTGGCATTAGCTAAGTATTCCAAAGTTATTGCATGACACATTAATTGGTTCAAAATTTTTGTTTATATTCTCTTCAATTTTTGAAAAAATGAATTTCGGGAGAAAAATTTTATATGGTGTATTTAAAGTAATTTTATTTTTATAAAAAAGTACTTAAACTTAAAATTTTATTTGATTGAGGGTTCGAAGTGTTTGGATTTTCAATTAAGTATGGCCTTTAATTGATTAAAATGAAAACACCAATAAAATTGTGACTAAGCTATTACTAATAGAATGTCCTTACACTTGTCTACTATTCTTAGTTGTTTTGTTTAAATAGTATTACATTAACCGTACAAAAATTTTAGATAATGAAATAAGGTGTTATATTCTCAACATTTATAAAATTAGTAACTTTTATGACTAAAATATTTAGCATATTTTATATTATGTAAACTTTGGAAACATGTAACATATATATGAAATTTTAATCAATGCATAGAAGATAATTTTGGCGAAAAGATGTTATCGATATGTTTTAATCAAGGAATTGATCGATGAAATCTTAACATTAGATGATTTTCTTGTGAATTTTTTTCATTATAATTGTTCCTTTAATTAAAATGAACACCCTTCAAGTATTTCTCATTTATGCAAATATTTTACGTTTAATTTTTTTAATAAATCGCATTTTACTAAAATGTTTTTAAAAGTAAGTTTACAAAATTTTCCTCACCACTTTACACCAATCAACAAATTTAACCTTAAGATTTTAGATTGTACAAATAAACCCCTAATATTTGGAAAACGTTTAAATATAAACCCAAAATAATGAAAAAGCTAACCGTGATATGACGCCGTCAATTTTCTATCAGGTCAATAAAGATGTGATAATTTTTAATATTAATTTATTAATTTTATGGATCCTATCTTTTATGTCAAAGCTGATGTGACAATGTAGAACTCACATTCTTAAAAAATATATATAAAAATTTTATTAATTTTTTACCTAGTACCCACCTGATTTAATTTTTAACTCTGTTGTTATTAAAAAGCTTAAGGAGCTGATGGGGCAGCCAATAAGACTTACCCCTCATAAGTAACAAAGTAATGAAGATCAGCCTCTCGCTATGGCACCATCTGTTCCACTTACAAATGCTTTATTCCTCGTAAGGTGTAGGTTTACTGTAACACCCCAACTCCCGCCGAACCCGAACTCGATACCGATCGTGATACCCGAATCCGGGCCCCGCGAGGGTGGCGTGTCACATCACTTAACAATTTAAAACTCGGTA
>JANQBM010248685.1:0-21774 GCA_025594535.1 Erythroxylum domingense | reverse complement strand
GATATGAAGTATGTGATTTTTGGACCTTAGGGTGGAAAGTTAGAGTGTTTAGAGTTTCTGCTGCTATTTAAGTGTTCCTCATTTTCTTTGTTTTGGCAGATTCTTTTCAGTGATTTTTAATGGTCTTAGAGACCAAATTGGTTTTGGAATCCTTCATGAAAGTTGTAGATTTTGCTTTTAGCTTTCTATTGATACCAAATTTGAAAATTTTGAAGTTCTGAGTAAGAAGATATGAAAATTTGAAGATTATGTTGTTTCTGGGCCCGGACTTGCGTCCCCTAGCAGCACGAGCGCTTTGCGGCCTCGAGGGCGCACACCTAGAGAGCGCCTCACGGACGAGAGCTCGAGCAACCAGCACGTGCCTCGCTGCTTCTGTCCGCTACTTGTGACCTTCGGATGAAAGTTGCGATCGTTCCATTAAACGATCGCAACTCTCCGAATCCGATTTCACTTTCTTTTATGATTTTCCAAAAGGCTACCGTTTTGATTTTTCTACCAAATTAATTATTCTTGGGTTATTTTTGGTCATGGAAATATTTTTATAGATAGGGAGAAATTATTTGTACCCTTCCTATTAAATTAAATTATTTGAAATTCATTGTTAGCTATTTGAAATAAATCATTGTTATCTATTAAATTGTGTATTAAATATTTTTCTAAAATTTTTGTTCTTGATTGACTTATTTTATTGTCTATGCTTATTTTACGATCCCACCACGCATTTTTCCCGAGATCAACACTTATTGAATTTTCTTATGATCTACCTCTATTTTTATTCGGAGGTAAATTAAATGAGTTTATTCGTTTTAAGTTCGAATTGGTGGGGAATTCCTTCCTCGTGGGGCACGCGTCTAGATGTCACGTAGGACGTCGGGCCCGTGACCCGCCCAGTGAGGGGTTCCAAAAAATGTAGAATCAAGTGACTGAATGATAGAATGTTGGAATTTCCAGCAGTCATAAATGTTGGGAATATGCTTAGAACTAATATTTTGGAGTTCCTGGGAGCATGAGATCAATATACAGTTTTGATAGAATTCGATGATGAAAATCATTATCACAGTGGTATTGGTAGGATATTGTGTGAGGCATTATACGACAGATAGAGTCGTCTGCCTTTATATTTGTATGAATAAGGCAACAAAAAAATGGTCGAAGGCCATAATTGATTCAAGAGTGATAAATAAAGTTAATTGGATCAACATCGAAGTTATAGAATATAGTGCAATAAACATAAGAGTTAAGTGTATTAGAGATATGAAATATTAGCCGAAAGATGAAATAATTCTGAAAGTATTGACATGACAAGTTGTGCTAATGTGAGGAAAAGGGGGAACTAAGCCTGACATAATTGATCCTTGTGAAGTTATTAAGAATATTGAGTTAAATTTTAGGGTAAAATGAAGTGTTATTAGTTACTTGGAAATTAAGATCAGTTTTTATAAAAGGATTAGAAAATCCCAAAGTGAGGATTCAGAAATTGTGAATCTTACTGAGAAATTGAAAATGAATCCAAATTTTGAATTTGAATAGGAAAAATGATATTGTGTGATTGTAGTAAAAAGTTTGTGTACCCGATATAGATAAATTGAGAAAAGAGATTTTAGAGAAAGTACAAATGGTAACCTATATTATACATCCTAGTAGGAATACGCTAAAATAATACTTCACAACTAAGAATGTAGAATCAAGTGACTGAATGATAGAATGTTGGAATTTCCAACAGTCTTAAATGTTGGGAATATGCTTAGAACTAATATTTTGGAGTTCCTGGGAACATGAGATCAATATACTGTTTTGATAGAATTTGATGATGAAAATCATTATCACAGTGGTATTGGTAGGATATTGTGTGAGGCGTTATACGACAGATAGAGTCGTCTACCTTTATATTTGGATGACTAAGGCAAAAAAAAAGATGGTCGAAGGCCATAATTTATTCAAGAGTGATAAATAGAGTTAAGTGGATCAACATCGAAGTTATAGAATATAGTGAGATAAACATAAGAGTTAAGTGTATTAACACTAAAGAGATATGAAATATTAAGCGAAAGATGAAATAATTCTGAAAGTATTGACATGACAAGTTGTGCTAATGTGAGGAAAAGGGGGAACTAAGCCTGACATAATTGATCCTTGTGAAGTTATTGAGAATATGACCATTGACTTAAGAGTTAGTATTACCAATAAAAGATGGATCATATTGTGTTACACAGATATGTTTGGGAAATATCGTTATGATCCAATATATGTGTTATCAATACTTGAAGTGTAACTATGAGTAATCAGAGATAATTGAGGAAACAGTTATGATAGTAGGATATCAGAATAAGTACTAAAAGACCGAGTGATTTCATTGATTATAGTCAAGTGGAAGAAATTATCTGAGTGATGTAGTTAAATAGGATACGAAGGAGTATAAGAGGAAACATACCCCTGCCTTTCTGATCAATCAGATAAGAATTTCGAGGAAGAAATTTATTAAGGGGGAGAAATGTAACATCCCATTTTCACACTAAGGGTTAGAACCGTAGATTTCCGTAATTGAGAAATAGCAATGAGAAATTAGAAAAATGCACTTCATGCTCATGTATATTGTTAGCATAGACACACATGAATTTGAATTTTTGCACAATTTAAAATGATTGTACATGCATTCATAAACATTTCGGGTATAATTGATTTATAATTGAATTATAAATGTGATTTTGTTGAGAATTGTGGCTTTTATATGTTGAAAATTGATTTGGGAAGTGTATTTAGTAATTTAGAATTTTTGGAGAATTTTAAAAAAAATTCTGAAAATTTGGATAATTTTGGACTAGGAAAAATGTCAAGTGGCAAGACAATTGATACATAGCAGTAGAATTAAGAGTGAAATGGCATTGAAAATTTTTATAAATGACATATTAAAACCAAATGTTATTGAAATTTAGAGACAATTGGAATAGAAATTGGAGTTGATTGGACAAACTGAATGAGAAAACCTAAGTGAACCTATAAGGAGTTGACATATGGTAAGTGAAAATATCACTTGCAGCCATGTCTTAAAACCCACGATGCTTTCCAATTGAAAGACCAAGTTTAGTGTTTTGTCTTACTTCTCTTTTTCCCATTTTTGTGTCCTTCTCTTCTCCTTCTTCATGAAGTGTGTTGTTAACCATCATTAACGTTGAACCTTGCTTCCATCTTTCAATTTCTACCTCCATTTTATTGTTTCTTTCATTTACTACAAGAAAACCTAACCAAATCCACCCTAGAATGATGATGGTCGTGAGATACATGGGATACCTAGGGTTGATGTGTTTGTGAAGGATTTGGAGCTAAATCAAGTAAGTGATGCTTTAATCTTTATGGGTTAGTGTAAATGGGACTTTATGATGAGCAATTTGAGGTTTTGTTTTGAATATGAAATTCCTTGAGTAAATTTGTGAGTGTTTGATTTATAAAGATATTTTTTTCAAAACAATTGAATTTAGTGAGCTAACATTATTCATGACTTAATGATGTGGGTGAATGAAGAGGTAATAGAATAATGTTTTACTTTGGTGTTGTTAAATGGTGTATGAAAGTGTAAAAATGTGATGAATGAATGAATGAATTTCTGCCTTGTTTTGTATTGATGATGGGTTAGAGCTAGCATGATCATAAAAATGGGGTTGGAAGTGTGATGATTTGTTGATAATTAATAAGTTGTTGTTGTTGAGGTGAACTGGGATGAAATTGATGACGAAGTGTGTTGGAAATGTGTTAGATGTAGTGTTTTTACAGAACATGCATCTGTATTTTAGACATATCTTGAACTACGGATGTCCACATAGGATGATTGTTGATTTATATTAAACTAGAGATGAATGGATACAATTGTCATGAAGAAATTGAGTTTGAATTCTGTCTCCAAGAGTGTTGAAAATTGTCTTGAAGTTGAGTTTCGGATTTTGTGTCTGTTGTTGAACATTATGTAGTAAATTATGTATAACTTTTAGAATCCTAAACCAAATTGTATGAACTTAGGTTCTTTAGAAAGTTAAGACATACATGAACAATGGTTTAGAATAAGAATTTGCCTAAAAACCTCGTTTTCTAGGTTTAAAATGGAAGTGAAGTTTGGAAAAAAATAAAAGAAAAAAGAAGGAGTGCATCGGCCCAGAAGCAGGTCGCTATCGCGACTCTGATGGGCGAACGCGATCGCGACACCGCTAGGTTGTATACGGGTGATTCTTTTTAAACATGTGTTGGTATTTTAATGATATCTTGAGCTATATATGACCAAATGAGGTGATTCTTAATTCAGATTAAACTAGAGACATGATTCTACAATTTCTTAAAGAAGTCTAATTTAATTCTATCTCTAAGACTTTAAAAATCTGGTGCGAAATTGAGTTTTGATTGAGGTTGGAGTACTACCCGAGATAGAAGTTATGTCTTAATTTTTTCATAAAAACTAGATGGATATAGGCTGAATCAGATAAAGTTATCTTCATAAAAGTTATAGTCCAATCTCTTATTTTTCAATTGGTATTAATTTTTGTAATTTTTAGATAACTGAGTTGAAAGTTATGAGTTGTACGATTTAAGGTTATGATCATGAACTAGTCAAAATTTCAATTAGACATAGTCTGTGATATTGTGAGCATAACTCATCGGATACTCAGCTAAATTGAATAATCTTAGAGTTAATAGAAACTTAAGACAATGGGGAACAATTTTCTAGAAGAAAGTATCCTTAAATGACTTCATTTTCTTAGTCAAAAAGAACTTGGAAAGTTGACCAGAAAGTTGTTATAGGAAAAATCCAAATATGATGAAATGAGTTATGAATTTCGATTTTTATGGTTTTATGGAGGTATAAATCATAAGTATAAATGATACTTATGTGAGTTTGGAAATATGAATGATTATGTGACGAGAATTATGGAAAGATACCCGGGATTGTCATTGAGCATGCATTGTACACAACATATATACCTATGTATATGATTGGGTTTTCATATGATTATGTAATTAATAATGTGTGTCAATGTGTATTATATGATGTTGATACAGAGGATAGAACTTCCACATCCAGATGCTTCTGGATTATGAAAGCCAATGCTAATTTGGAGTGTACTGTGTGTAACGTAGACTATCTCACTCAATTAATTGTTTGTTTTATATTATGTTTGAATTATCGAATGAATGTGATTTGATTGTGCTGATTCCGGACAATGAAGGTCCGATGAGTCTGATGAATCAATGTGATATTTAAAGTGCTCCTTGTATGTGAATATGATGAAATAAATGTGTTTTCTCAAATTAAATGTTGAATGCCCGACTAAGGTTCGATGACATGTGAAAGTGAATATGTAAAGTGAAATAAAGTGACTGATTGAGCATATATGACTGATGCATTTCATTACATGAATGCATAATAATGTAAAGGTTGTTGTGACCGGAGTAGCTACAGAAAAAGAGCTTAAAGCTCAGAAAGTGGAAAAGAGTTTAAAGCTTAAAAAGTGATTAAGAGCTAAAGGCTCACTATATAAAATGAGCCCTGTACCCCCAACAGATAAGGGACAGTTATTAATAAGCCTGGTATTCACAATGGATACAGGACAGTTATAGGCACTCGGTCATAATAATAACAGTTGAAAGTGAGTCTCATGATCATTGCATATGCAATTGATATGTATGTGTAAATGATTGAAATGCATTGTTTGAATGGTTCAAATGTGAAATGTGAAATTTGAAATAAATGAATAAGGTGTTAATTAATTCTACATGATGAATTAATGTAGTGATGAGAGTTATGTGATACATTATGCAAAATGAAAAGATGTGAATTACATGTTATGTGCATCTATGTGATGCATGAATTGAGTGAACCATCAATGATGGTTACCTCATCTAAGTTCGCAAAACTCACCCAAAATTTGCAATATTTTTTCAGGCTCAGAAGAGTTACCCCGTTAGGCTAACGGGAGTATAGACGACGCATTTGAGTAAGGGATATAAGCTGGGATCAGTTTGCATTTACATTTGTACTTTCTTATTTTTGTATCAATTTGTATATTCCACGATTTTTGTACAATGCGTATTTGAACATTCTGTTTTTAATAACTTTCAGAATGGGAAATGTTTGTAAATGATTTGTGTTGTAAAAACAAAAATTTGTACCAAGTTTTAAGCGTTTGATTGTTCTAGCATGCCACCCTTGTGGGGAACGCACTCGGATATCACTCAGGATGTCAAGTACATGTCTTACTAGAGTGGGGTGCTAGATAATATAACTAGTCATAAGGTACCAAGGTTCTTAAGTTAGTAATACATATATATGGATATGTATGGGAAACATATATATTATTAGAATCTAAATTAATTGATTCACTGTTGAATAATCAAGCTGGTTGCCTGATTATGGTTTAGACTGTAGTGTTGCGATTTACCTCCGTGTAAGTAAAGGAGTTTACTTTAAGGGAATGATGAATTTCAACTCATGATAGTAGTTGACTATCGGTAATGACACTATTAAATGAATCTAGATTCGCGTATGTTTTTAAAGAATAAAGTAGTCAGTTACTTTAATCTTAAAACATACTCCTTAACATTCGTTTATTACAAGCCACAATCTTGATGAGTGGTGAACTCATGTGTGTTTCGTTATAATTCTTGATATGATCAGAATGGATTTTTATAGGGTATCAATCCAGTGTCTGCATGTTGGAATTATTAATTGAACCATGCATTAGGGAACATTCACTCAAATAAAGAGTTTATAGTGATATCATCACTTCTAGATATTTTATAGAGATTGTTCATTAAATTAGTGCCAGTAGTTTGATGGACTAGCTACCCATCAAGTCTTAACACCAATATTAAATCTTATGTGTTAATCACCATGTAGAGTGAAATGAAAGATCTAGAAGAAAAAACCAACTTAAAGGAAAAATGGTAATTTTATATTTTATATTGCGGATGGCTATAATATGGTTCATAATAGAGTTTACGATTAGACATCGTACTAATAAATTGAAATATGTTTTCTCATAATTTTAAGTAATTTAAGAGTTCAATCAATTATCTTTAGTGGAATGACATTTGGTTAATAAGTCGAAATTAATTCTAATGAGATTAAATTAATTCCGATATTATTGGAGCTTGAATTATTTAAGTCCAATTATATTCCCTACTTGGCTTCTGGGAAGGTTATCAAGGAAAGTAAGAAAAATAAACGAAGGTTATCGAAAAGGTTTCATTTGTCTTCTTGAAGAAATAAGGGAAGATTTCATTTGTCTTCTTGAAGCAAGAAGAAGAAAATTAAAAGATAAGAAGAAGACAAGAAAAATAAAAGAAGAAAATGCAAAGACTGTGAGTTACATGATTATGCGTGTATGGAGCTAAGGTGCAGTAGGTGGAACGTGCATGTGGTGGAAATAATAGAGCAAAACCACAGTTCGAGGTGCAGTGAAGGAAGAAAAATGCATGCACAATATGAATGAAACACAACAACATGATAGAAGCAAGTTAAAAATGCAACACTTTGTTGCAAAAATGCAACATGAAAAGACGTTCCAATTTAAGACGATGAAGCATAGCTGTATAGGGAGTTTTTCTTAACAGAAAACGACGGTGTAGCGTAGAGAGGTGCGTGAGGGTTTTGAAAGAGGTGAATAGTGACTATGGACCAAAAACCATAACATTAAATCATCACATCAAGCTATAGTAGTTAGGAGAGAAACAAAAGAGGGCGATAGAAACATAAAGAAACAAAGAAGAGAGGAGGCATGGATAGGAGAGTGGACCAAAAACCACCATCTTTAATTGTCCCATTGGTGAATAGTAGCTAGGAAGAGTTTGTGTGAGTGAAGACAACCCAGGGGGGTTTTGGTTGGGGATTATTTTTGTGGGGGTTTAAGCTTTTTCTTGGGTAACCTATGGAAGGCTAAGATCCTGACGCCAGTTCGGAGGCGACATCAACGCCCACGACCTAGGTTAAGCATTCTTTTTTATTGTTTCTTTCTCTCATTGGAAATTGAATATGTTATCTTGCGTGAATTGATTGGGTATTTGAATGAAGATGATTTTAATGCTCTATTGAATCGTTTTTCGTGAAAACTTATTGCTAGAATCGAATGCAACATGTAATCGTTGTATTCCCGATTCATGTGTAACGACTAATGGCTCCAAATCATTAGAGATAATGTAACATAGATTAAATAATCCGAGCTTGCATGAATATTTCCTATATTGATCTATTTTTCTGATTCATAATGTGGTTATCTAGATAAACTTAGAGAGCTTATTCTAGGTTTCCCGATAGCTAGGGTTAATTAACGAGCACTTCGTTATTAACTAGGATCTAAGGAAAAATTGGGATTAATAGAGCTTGTTGTTAATCTACGACCAATAATTGCTAAGAGAGATAAAAGAATAACAAATTAATGAATTATGCTTAATTATGATTTAGGCCGAGATTGAGCCAAAGAACCGGATCCTTACTGAATTCCTTAATTTTATCATTTTTTCTTTAATTTGTTTTCATTAGGTTTATATTATTTTATTTTCTTATTAAATCAAAATCCCCCTATTACCTAAACATCAATTAATTTCAATTCATAAGCTAATCGAACACTCCCCATGGGATCGACCAAGACTCTCCACGCTACAGTAGTAATTTAGTTATTTTATTTTGATTAGCATTACAACATGCAAGTCATTACTTAAAACATAAAAGACTATTTAAAGAATAACAAGTGAAGAGAAAAAGGGAGACTTACATTCAGCCACTCTTGGAAACCCTAAAGAAAGAGAAAAAGAAGAGAGAGAGAAGAAGAAGAGGAAGAAGAAGCGGATCTCGGCAGTGCTACTCCACGAATTAAGTAGTATCCCAACGCCGCTGCCTTCCTAATTTGTCCATCCTAAGTTTTATTTTCTCTTCATTTCCTTTTTCATTTAAATATATAAAATTGAGTTGTGATAATGTTCTAAACTCTCCTTTGGGATTTTACTTTGAGTTAATGTTGATTTAGTTATCTTTTGTTTATTGGTTTAAGTGTTGTGATTGATTAATGTATTTGCATGTTTTTAGTAACAAACTAAGAGGGTAAGCCAGATAAAAATGATTAGATCAGATTAATGAGAGTTAGATGATCTAATTGACCACTTAATCAATCTAGTCGGTAATTTCATGGGGAGAGATCTTATGCAAGACCTGATTGTTTATTAGAAAGCTTTATGACTAATTAAAATTATGGGTAATTTGTGAATTAAGAGATTGCAAGTTCCATAATTCGATTAGGGTTTACAATTTAGGGTTTAATGTTTATAACTCTAGAGAGATTAATCAATTGTACGATCATCTAGAACTGACACATCGTAAACACATAAATGGCTAGACTAATATTAATGATAGGTAAAATCTCCTCTCCTATAACTTGATTAACTCTCTTGACGATTTCCATTGTGACCTATGTGATAGCTTAGTTTAATTATGTTTTATTAAAATTTTCACTTTACAATTCTTGAATTAATTTCTTGTATTTACTTTCCTTGTTTACTTGTGCATTTTTTATTTCTTTTTATTCTTTTCTTTGAGCCCTAGATAACTTAGGATTAGGCTAGTATCCTCCTTGTGGGATTGAACCTTCAACACTATAAAGTACGATTTGTGCGCTAACGGATTATTAAAGGTTTGATAAATTGTAAAACTTGCTTAAGACCACCCACTAAAACATTATATAGTCTACGACTATTAACATCCCCATACTTAAACATTTGCTTTTCCTCAAGCAAAAATAAAATAACCAAAACACATAATAGGCAATGCAATAATTAGGCAATGGCCTTTAACTTCTTGAAACTAATTTAACTTCGAACATAATCACTTAAGTTATTCCAACTTATTAACTTGCATAACTTGCGTCAAAGAACCTTAGACTAAATATACAACTATTGCAGACCTTAATGTTAAGTTTATTGACCCCTATCACTTGCACACACACATTGATAATTATTCGGTCAATAAAAAATGTAACTATTCTTAAGTATGTTTTTCGTGAAAATTTAAGCCGCTCAATAAGATTGGTAGATTTTATTAGACAAAACACTATTTTTGTTAATTTTGATTGATATGAACCTAGTCTTTTACAAAAAAGCAAACATTTGTAATGAATAGCGATCTGGTTACTCAACTAGGTCATATTTTTATTAAGCGGCTTGGTTGGAATGTCATTATAGCCTTTTGACGCGAAGGCATATATTTGTGATGCGTATTGATCACTTTATTCAGCTACATCACATTCTTAATTGAATACTAGCATTATTCATAACTCGAAGATTAGCGAAATAGTTATTTGCTTATGATTCACACTTTTTTTAACTACCTCATTTCTTTAGCTAATCATTTTCATAAAAAGGTACAAGCGACGCTACTTATTCAATTGACTTAAAATTATAAATGAATGTGACAAATTCCTAGGGTGAATAAACTAACATCATATCCTAATTAACATGTATATTTAACCAAAGTAACCTAGGTCATTAATTTCATGAGCTAATAAATCTTTGCAACCTAAAAGATTATGTTCAAAGTTAAATCAATTTCGTTAAGTCCTAGCCATTGACACATTCACATGAATCACATCATGCATCCTAAACAAACTATTATACGATATGCAAAATTCATATTCAAAATAAAAAGCATACATGCACATAATGTAGCCCTCCCCACATTTGGACAACACATTGTCCACAATGTGAGAAGAACAATGAAAAACATATAACATGGGAATAAACATAACATAAAATGACATGAAAAGATAAGAAAAATATAAAGACAAAATTTGAAAATGAAAAGGGTTAGAACACAAAACCGTCAAGGTGATTGAGGTGGCGATGGTGTTGGAGGTAGAAGTTGAACGCTTTGATCCTGCTTTCCTATCTTATCCTTGATTCAAAGAGAGAAAAAGAGTTAGTAATCCTTAACCATTCCAAATCACGAAAACTTATTTGTCTAAATTTAAAACAAATCTAACTACACATAATTTAAATCTAACTACTAAACATGCTAATTTATGGTCATTAACTTGACCGTGCATCTTTGGAAACTCAGTCGGGATCAATTATGAATGGCTTACTTCCACCCGTGTCTCCTAAATCCAGCTTTGTGGCTTGTAAATAAACTATAAATTGTAAGATGAACAAATAGACAATATTGATGAAATTGAGAAAATTAATTAAATTCAATAATTTCCTTTTCATTAACAAAATGTTCATAAAATAGGGAATAATGAAACTCCTCGAATCTTCTAATGAATGCAGTTGCTTGTCTTACGAGAGGGTAAGTTGTTCATATTCTTCCTTAGTCATCCTCATCTCCTCTTTAGCTTTCACCTTATGATTTGAGACTTCTATATATTTTTGAACCTCTATCTCTATTGTAATCTGTTCATCTTCATCTTGTTCTTTTAAAGATTTCAACAAATCAATTTTCACAAATGGTATGCTTAATGGGTAAGGTGGAGGAGGAACATAGGAAGGCTCCTAATTATTTTCTTCATCCCTTTTCTCCTTCTCTTAATCTCTACAAAGTGGGTTTCAGTTGCTCTATTTGTTGGTTCTCCTAACTCTGTCCCACTCCTAAGTGTGTTAGTCTTACATTACCCTTTTGAATTTACTTTCATATTGCGTAGACAATTTTCCACACTTTGCTCACAAAATTCCTTTAAAAGCTGGCCGAACCTAGAAGAGTTATGATCTTTCGTTACTTGGTCAAACTTCTCTTTTTATCTCTTATGGGCCTCTTTCATGCTCATGAGCTTATCTATGATCTGATCCAATTTAGAATTGCATGAACTGGACTCATCTGTCTGAAATCCTGGTAGGTCTTGATGTCCCTAGTGAGTCCTTATATTATTAGACCAACAAAAATCTGGGTTCTTCTGCCACCTCGGATTGTATATGTTTCAATAAGGATGATGATTTCCTTAACCAAATTGTGTCTCAATGAAGCCTGCAAGAGTCTTTTGCTCCTTATGTCCTTAATCATCTCTCTTTCCATCGCTTCTTAGCATTTAATTTCTCAGATTCCTCATTGTCGCCTTATGATGTTCGAATTGATATGTCATCTACCATACGCCCAAACTTCTGTCTCTTTTTTTCCTAATCCTTATAATAAAAGAATTAGATTAATCCTACACCTCCCCAACAATGACGCCAAAAACTTGTTGATCGTTTTGCAAGCTTTACAATTTATAGCCTTGAAAATACCACAAGTGCACAGGTCGTGATTTGTAGTAAGTAAAGAGTCGATCCCATAAGGAAGTGTGAATTAATCTAATCCTACGTTATTTAAGGTTAAGAAAATTGATAAATTGAAAAAAAATTAAAAAGAAAAGTTAATGTGGGAAATTGATTATCAATAATTTAATTCGCAAGTTTAACATAAAAGAAATTGAAATTGAGCAATAAAAAAGTCACAAATGGAATTAACCAAGAAGAGTTACCAAATTATGAGAGAAGGGATTTTTCCTATCATCAATGCTAATCTAGTCAATTATGGGTTATTGTGATATCAGTTCTAGACTATCATAGGGTGGATTACTTTCTCTCGAGTTATAATCATCGAACCCTAAATCATAAACCTTAATTGAATTATGGAATTTGTAATCACTCAATTAATAAAAGACCTACAACTCTAATTAGATTTGAAGCTTTTTAATAAACTACTAGGTATCACGTAGGATCTCTCTTTGTATAATAACCGATATGATTAATCACAAGGTCTATTGGATCATTTAACTATTATTAATCTAATCCAATCATTTTTATTCAGTTCACCCTCTCAGTTTATTACCGAAATATGCAAGTTCTGCAATTAATCTTAACACCCAATGAAAATAACACAAAAATGACTATATTAATATTGAAGTAAGGTAAAATCCTGAAGAAAAAGTTAGAAAATTATCAATAATCCAAGATCCATCTTCATACAATCCATCATCATCTCATACATTCAACAAATGGAAATAAAGATAGAAAAGAGAAAGAACTTGGATCAAATGACCTTAGAAGGCAGCAGAGTCGGAGGACTCACTTCCTCTCTTATCTCCTTCTTCTTCTCTCTCTTCTTCTTCTCTCCCTTGAAGCTTTCCCCAAATGGCAGAAGTGGAGGCTCCCTTAGGTTTTCTTCATTAACCCTTTTATAGGTTTTTCTAATTCGGACAACCCTAGGGTTTTTTTTCAAGTTTTAAAGGTTCGAAAAGTCCCTCGAAAACTCAAGTCGAGAAGGCTGTTAGCGTGTTCTATTGCACAAGCCAAGATCGTGGCACATGAATGAGCCTTCTTTCATAATTGTGGTGGAAGTGACACTATTGTGGCTCCTCCCTGATGCTTTTTTCACAATTATGGCTTCTGGGCCATGACCGTGGGCCTGATTTCTCTTTTAGGTTTTCTCTGAATCTCCTTCATTCTTCTATATTTTCCCTGAAACACTAGCAAACACATCAAGGAACCTCAAAAACATAAAATTGTAGCTCAAAAGTGTTCTATAACCTTCAAAACACTTAAAACACAAATATCTAACCAAATAACCAAAACCTAACCTAAATATACATTAATAATTCAATTTAACTACTAATCATGTACTAAACTACCCACTAAAACATTATATAGTCTACAAATATGAACATCCCCACACTTAAATGTTTGCTTGTCCTCAAGAAAAAAAAGAAAGAAAGCAAAACTCACAGCACATCAAAACACACAACAAACAATGCATTAAAAAGACAATGACATTTAACTTCACAAAACTAATTTAACTTCGAACAAAACCCCTTAAGTTGTTCCAACTTATTAACTTGCAAAACTTGTGTCCAAGTACCTTAGACTAAGTATGCAACTAATCCAGACCTTAATGTTAAGTTTATTCACCCCTATCACTTGCACACACACATTGATAATTATTCGATCAATAAAAAATGTAACTATCCCAAAGTTTGTCTTCATGAAAATTTAAGTTGTTCACCAATATTGGTAGATTTTATTTGACAAGACACTATTTTTGTCAATTTTGGTAGACATGAACCTAGCCTTTTATGTTAAGACAAACATTTGTAATGAATGTCAATATGATTACTCAACTAGGTCATGCTTTTATTAAGTGGCTTGGTTAGAATGTCATTATAGCCTTTTGATGTAAAGACACAAATTTGTGATACATGTCGATCTAGTTACTCAGCTGCTTCACATTCTTAACTAGCTACTAACTCTATTCATAACCTGATGGTCAGCAGAATCGTTATTTTGCTTATGATTTACACTTTTTTAATTGTTCTTATGAAAAGGTACTAGCAACACTACTTGTTTGATTAGCCTAAAATTATAAATGAATGTGACAAATTTATAGGGTGAATAAAATAACATCATATTCTAATTAACATATATATTTAACCAAAGTAACCTAGGTTATTAATTTCAGGAGCTAATAAATCTTCATAACCTAAAAGACTATGTTCAAATTTAAATCAATTATGTTAATTCTTAGCCATTGACACATTCACACGAATTACATCATGCATCCTAAACAAAGTAATATATGATATGCAAAATTCACATTCAAAATAACAAGCATACAGCACACAATGCAACCCTTCCCACATTTAGACAACATATTGTCCTCAATGTAAAAAGAACAACCTAAAACACATAAGTTGGGAATAAAAATAAAATAAGATAACATTAAAAAATAAGAACAATATAAAGACAAAATTTGAAAATGGAAAGGGTTAGAACACAAAACCATCAAGGTGATTGAGGAGGTGATGGTGTTTGAGGTGTAAGTTGAATGCTTTAAGTCATTTGACATTGCGAGAAGGAACTATGGAGTATGTGAATGTTGCATGAGGGAACTTTCCTAATCAATACAACCTGTACTCGTAGGCGTATAACCTAGACTGGAGGGATCATCTCAACTGGAGTTACAGAGGGAACAAGTAGCAGAGGTACTTCCAAAATCGGTCACAAAGTGTATAACAATTTTAACCAATACCATAACAAACTAAGGAGCCTCCTCTTCTACATGAATTTTTAAAGACTTCTACTGCTAACGATCTTCAGTTTTAGGTAGGTATGCAACAGCTTCAACAGAGTTTGCAATAGCTTCATTAGGGTATACAACAACTTCAGTAAGAGACAAAATCAAGTATACATAGCGTGGAAAACCAAATGGGTTAGATGGCAGTAAGACTCAATTGTCTAGAATCAAAAAGTGGAGGAAAACTATCATCTTAACTGGGGTGAACTTGAAGAACATAAGTGCTATAACCTTAAGAAGTGGAAAGGAGATTAAGGGTTCCAAGATAACTCCACCGAGGATTGCCAGTGGGAAAGAAATCAAGAAGAAGCTGGGAAAGGAAGAAATCCCTTCATCGAGTAAAAAGGTAAACTTCAAAACCCCTATTATCATTAAGACTAATCCTCCACCTTTTCTTAGAGGATTGAAAAGATTGAACAAAGAGGAGAAAGATAAAGAGATATTAGAGACTTTTTGAAAAGTTGAAGTAAACATACCTTTGCTCGATGCAAATAAGCAAGTATTGAGGTACGCTAAATTCCTCAAAGATTATGTATGCATAAAAGAAAGCTAGGAGGTGGTGAAAAGGTGATGATGGGTGAGAATGTATCTGTGGTTTTTAAGAAGAAGATACCCCCAAAAATGTCGAGATCCAAGTATGTTCACCATTCTTTGCAAAATTAGTAACACTGTGATTAATAAAGCTATTTTGGATTTGGGATCTTTAATTAATGTTATGCCTCATTCAATTTATTCTTCCTTGAATTTGGGCCCTTTAAAAAAGTGTTATAATAAAATTAGCTGACCATACTAACGTTTACCCTAATGGTGTGGTTAAGGATGTTTTGATGCATGTGAATAAGTATGTGTTTCCTATTGATTTTTATGTTATTGATATGAATGATTACATTTCATACAATCCAATACCTATCTTGTTAGGGAGACCATTTCTCAATATGACTCAGACTAAGATAGGTGTTCGTAAGGGCACCCTCACGATGGAATTTGATGAGGAAGTGATTCGTTTTAATATTTTTAATGCCATGAAACATCCTTATACTGATCATTCTATTTTCAATGTTGATTTGATTAATTCTTTAGTATAAGAAATGTTTAGTTTGAGTTGTAAGGATCATTTAGAAATAGTTGTAAGGATCATTTAGAAACAGTCTTGACTGAGCGTATGGAATTAGAAGGCAATAATGATGTTCAAGTAAGAGAAGAGCTGATTGAAATGGAAGTTACTTTGGAATCATTGGGGAAGTCTCCCAAAAGGTATGATCTGACTTCCATACAGTTATCTGATTCTCTCTAGAAGTTATTACATTCTGATGTGCAGGCACCTGAAATGGAATTGAAGCCACTCCCTACACACCTTAAGTATGCCTATTTGGGTGATAAGAAAACTCTCCCAATTATCATTTCAACGGAATTGACTTTGGACCAAGAAGAAAGGCTGGTTCAAATGCTGAGGGACACTACAAGAGTTAGGACATTTAGTGACAATTTTTTTGTGACTAACTATTGTTTCATCACAAATACGAGTTTTTTTGTGACAAGAAAATTGATTGACACTATTGTTTAGATTATCTGTGATGATTTATTTTTTATCACTAATACAATGGTAATTGTGACAATTTAGTATCTATCATAATTAAATTGTCACTATTAATATATTAATAGTGTTAAAATTTATTTTGTCAATAATTTTTGTCATAAAAAGCCTAGCAAATTTGGTGTCAAAATAATTTTGGCTAGAATTAATTGTAATTGTGACAAAACATATGTTGGTAACTAATATTTTCTATTTGTTATGACAGAAACATTGTGTGGTCACTAATATTGTTTTCTTGTTGTGACGATATGGTTTATCGTCACACAATATTTTACTGTTGTGACTAAAAATGTTTTTAATAAATATGCAATTAATTAGTGTCTACTTCATATTGTCATAATAACCGAACTATAGCTATGGTCACTACTATTTGTAATTTAGTATCAATTTTTTTGTGACTAACTATTTTTGTCATCACAAATACGAGTTTTTTCAGTGACAAGACAATTAATTGACACTATTATTTTGATTATCTATAATGATTTTTTTTGTCACTAATATAATGGTAATTGTGACAATTTAGTATCTTTCACAATTAAATTGTAACTATTAATATATTAATAGTGTTACAATTTATTTTGTCACTAAGTTTAGTCACTAAAAGCCTATGAAATATGGCGCCAAAATAATTTTGGCAAGAATTAGTTGTGATTATGGCAATTTAGTTTCTTTCACAATTAAATTGTCACTATTAATATATTAATAGTGTTAAAATTTATTTTATCATTAAGTTTTGTCACTAAAAGCCTATGAAATCTGGCGCCAAAATAATTTTGGTGGGAATTAATTGTAATTGTGAGAAAACATATGTTGGTAACTAATATTTTTTATTTGTTGTGCCAAACATAGTTTGGTCATTAATATTATTTTCTTGTTATGACGAAATGGTTTATCGTCACACAATATTTTACTTATTGTGACTAAAATTTTTGTCGATAAATATGCAATTAATTAGTGGCTACTTCATATTGTCACAATAATCGAAGTATAACTATGGTCACTACTATTTGTATTTTAGTGATAATTTTTTGTGACTATTTATTTTCATCACAAATACGAGTTTTTTAGTCACAAGACAATTAATTAACAATTTTGTTTGGATTATCTGTGATAATTTGTGTTTTTGTCACTAATATAATGGTAATTATGGAAATTTAGTATCTTCCACAATTAAATTGTCATTATTAAGATATTAATAGTGTTAAAATTTATTTTATCACTAAGTTATGTCATTAAAAGACTATGAAATTTGGCGCCAAAATAATTTTGGTAGAAATTAATTGCAATTGTGACAAAACGTATGCTGGTTATTTGATCAAATTTTTGTTGCAAAAGTTATTGTAAATATAAACGTAACAAATTAATTATAAATTGTCATTATTGTAATAACATATTAAAATTAAACACTCTAAAGATAAATTTTGTCATTATTGTAGAAATTTTAAAGACCAGAAACTACTTTTTATGATTTTTCTTTAACCACTCTAAAGATAAATTTTGTCATTATTATAGAATTGATCCTTCTGGATGTGCCTTATTTCTCACATATGATTTAAGCCTACACAAATATCGTTCTATAGGATACATCCATCGATATTGTACTGACCCAGCAAGTTTAGCCTCATTCACAAGATGAATGGTTAAATACACCATTACGTTAAAAATGACGGAGGAAATATTTTCTCTAATTTACAAAGTGTAAAAGGAATTGATTTTTCAAGTCTCTCCAAATCATGAAAATCCAAAACTTTAGTACATAACTCTCTTGAATAAGTACACAACTCAAGTAATGATTGGCACACCTCTTTACCCAGCAACCCACGTATAACTAAGGGGAGATAGTGATGAAGAAATACATAACAATCATGACATTTCATTCCAAAAACTTTGCATTCGATAAGACTCAAACATTGAGAAATACTGGAAGAATAGCCATCTGGAACTTTTAGATCAATTAGGAACTAGTAAAATGCTCGTTTTTCAGCTTTAGATAGTGTATAATATGCAAGGTGAAACGTATACCTGCCATCACTTGTGGGAGTTGCATAAAGCTCAGGACGTATACCGATGGATTCTAAATCAAAACAAGTATTTATAGTATCCTTTGTTTTTCCCTCAATGTTCAACAAAGTCCCAATTATGTTATCACATACATTTTTCTCGATATGCATGACATCCAAATTATGACGCATGTTAAGTGTTCTCCAATATGAGAGTTGAAAAAAAAATCTTTTTTCTCCAATTACTGAGCAATAGAGCATCTCCATGCTTTCTTTTCCTTACAGTCTTTCTAAAATTCACCTATTTAATGAAAATAGTAGAAATAAGAAAAAAAGGAATACAAATAAAATATACACATAATTTAAAATCAACCAAATTTCACTTGAGAAAATTGATTTTATTGTTCAATAACATCATCCCCTAATAATTGTTTCGGTGCACTTTGATTTTCTTTGGTACCATCAAATGCTTTAGTATTTTTCCTCCAAGAATGATTAGTTGGTAAGAATCGACAATGACTAAGATAGCATGTTTTACGTCCATTTTGAAGCATGTGAGAAGACGTTTTAAGATTGCAAACAAGACATGCTAACTTGTCTTTAGTGCTCCATCCAAATATATTACTATAAGTTGGAAAATCATTTATGGTCTATAATAGAGCTGTACATAACTGAAAATTACTCTATGAAAATGCATCATAGGTCTCCACACCAATCACCCAAAGGAATTTCAACTCGTCAATTAACGGCTCTAAGTACACATCAATATCATTTCCAGGAGCTTTTTGACCAGGAATCAAAACACTAAAAGAAAACTATCATTTAGCGACGAAAAATACTGACAGAAAATATAAATATTCTATCGGTATCAAATATTACTGACGGAATGTACCGACAGACAAAAACGTCGTAGAATCAGTCGTAGCTAAATTTACCAACAGTACAAGAACATTTTGTCGGTAAATTTAGCGTTGGAGAATGATTTACCATTGTTAAATGTACCGAAAATGTACCGACCGTCATAGTTGTTCCGTCCGTAAATTGCCAACGGGTTAAAAATTTTCCAATGCTAAATTTACCGATGGTAAGTTCTTTAAGCGTATGTAAATTTAGCTATGGAATGTTCTCCTACCGTCGGTAAATATACTGACGGTAACATATTTTCCATCTATAAATTTGCTTAACAATTACCGATGGAATCTATCATCCGTTGGTATATTTTATTAATTACCGACGGAGTATGTCCTTCTACCATCGGTAAAGTAGTTAGGAAGTTACCGACGGATGGTTATTTCAATCGGTAAAGTTATTGTTTAATTTTTAAAAAAAATATATTTTCATTATATTTAAATTATAATTGATGCATAATTTTGATAATTAAATATTTATAATATACATTTAATTTGGTTAAATAGAAATTTTGATTAATGATTAAAAATTAAAATATATTAATTGATAATAAAAATGTTACAATGTAAATAATAAGTATCTGTAATACAAACTAAATGACCAATACTACATTACTAATCAGGAGCTGGTGGATCGTCTGGTTCGTGTGGTGACCTGCTGCCCTTACCCTTCAATTTGTCCATCTCCGGACGGAGTTGAGCGTACAGCAGCATTGACTGTTGTTGCACTGCCATCGACTGTTGTAACTGTTCCAACGTTTGTTGCAACTGAGTCGATAATGTCTGCACTCACTTAAGTGCTTCCACTTTACTATTGTTGGACCGCCTAGCAGATGCTGTTGTATTAGATGTGGAGGATTGCGAATAACAAGTATTCGCAAATGATCCTAATCCGAATATCCTCCCACGATGATACCTACTACCTACTGATTTAAGGTAAGTGTCAGTCTCATCAACATTTTCAGATTGCTGAGACCGTCGTTCATTAGTTTGCTGTATTTGGTCCTCTCAAAAAGTAATGTTTATATATTAGCAAGTGATAATTATTAAGCATATTATTAATATTAAGTCATAAATTTCACTTACATTGACTTCTTTACAACGATCGTTGACGAATGTCACCCGTCATGCTTCTTAGTGTGAATGTGCAGAAATAGTTGACGGGGTGTAGGTGCCACACCCATAGACTTTTCCTGCATAGGAATAAAATGTTAATTATAAGTAAAATAGATTTTATAAAGCAAATTCAATTAAACTACAGCAAAGAAAAGAAATGAGAATGTAACTGTTAATTGTAGATACTTACAAGTCTCTGGGCATGCTCTTGGTGGGTAATAGATCATCTCGTATGTATAAGAAGACTCTCTCTCTTAGGTCTTCCACGTCTGTTGGCTGAATTACGTTGTGAAACCGACATCACCTCAGGTGATGTCCAATATTGCAGCCAATGACTCCATATTTCTTCAGAAATGTAAGGTGGTCATACAACCGCCCTGCGTATCGCACCAACAAAGTCACAATAATGTGTATGCGCTCTCGACTCCCATACTTTATATATCATCCCGTCCTATTGAGAATCCCAAAAAATTCTTTCTGTGATAAAAGGAAAAATATTTGATAAATACTTTTGATGTAATAATATTTATCAAATTAATGTATAAAAATTTTAATTAAAAAAGGAAATATTGATAATTTGGATCGTACCTCAAACTCATGATAGTAAAATTCCTTTGTCAGTTAAGAGATATTCTTCCAACAATAGCCTTCAGCATCAATCTTCTCCTTAAATTTTGATGTCATATTCTTGAACAGGGTTCAAATGGAAAAAACCTATAATATAAAAACAAATAAATTTATACCATTTTTAAAATTGTAACCTATAACTGAATTATAACATATAATGGTTCATGTATTTTCACTTACATATTATTGACTATTGTGATATATTTGCTTGCATCGGGTCTCTCAGCTCCAGGCTGGCAGATGTCTCTCCTTCATCCGCATTATTTACCCCTGATGTCTATGTCGATATAGGGTTACTAAATGATGAAAGAGTGGTGGATGGTGTAGCCTCATCTGCCAATGTAGTAGGTGGAGGGGGTGAAGGTGATTCATCTCTAGGTGCTGCAGCACGAGATCCTTCACCTCTACAGTATAAACCTCCGAATCATGGTCTAAAATATCGAGGTTGTCCAGTATCTTGTC
>JANQBM010248578.1:0-21775 GCA_025594535.1 Erythroxylum domingense | reverse complement strand
ATACACCAATTCTCCTCTACAATGATTGCATGCATAAATAGATCAAAAGGACTTGTTTAGGGTTGTAATGTGGTAAGAGTTAAGGTGCGTAAAGAGGGAAGAGGGGTTAATCACAAGTATTTGTAAAGTAAAAAGAGGAAAAAAATAGGATAACAAAACATAACTCTGAGGAATATAAATATAACTATATTCTACACTTATTGATGCTACTCACTTGTTCTTCCTTTTTCTTTTCTTTTCCTTTTCCTTTTTTTCTTTTTTCCTTCTTTTCATTTTTTCTTTCTTTTTTCTAAACACATGGAAGAACTATAAATCAAAATAGCGCAAAAAGATACTCAACTCATCTCGGTAAAACTTTCAAAATGATCCCAACTAATGTATTACTTAATACTCTACTAAGCTTGTGAATGGGTAGGTTAATGAGGTTTAAAGTTTTAAAATTTCAGGTGTTTATAAGAAACAAAAGGTTAAGGCTTAATGGGGTAGCAAGGGATAATACAAATGGTAGGTCATTTAAGCTAAGGGTTAATATAAAAAGGGCCTAAATCATCTCTATTAAGCATGCATCCAGTAGACTCAAACTGATTCACAGCAAGTTCTGAAGGTAATTACGTAAGGAAGTATCACTCAACAAAGAAATAAAATGACCATGGATGGAGTCATATGGCTCAATCCTCACTTTGGCTCAAATGAAAACTCATTATGCATCTCTACACTACCTCATTGCTAAAATGTCAATTTATGACTAAGCTTATGTAACCAACTACTTTTCATCACTCTATATGGTTCACTTTATACTCAAGTAGCCTAATCTGAATTCAAGCATGCATTTAATCAAATTCCAACTAGCATGACAGAATCTCATGGCAATATCCATTAGAATGATTCAAGTGCAGTTCTATTGCTGACACAAAACACATGATATGCCTAAACATGCATCCTATTTAACAAAATGCAAGCAACACAATTGAGAAAGTCAAAGTCACCTCCTCACACTTAAAGTTCACATTGTCTTTAATGTGACAAGTCAACCACCAAATTAGGGAAAATGACCTCAAACCAAACAAAAGAAATGGAAACAAACAAATGGCATGAAACTGAACAAAAAAAATGACATGAAACCAAACAAACATAAAATGAAATGAAACCAAACAAAAGAAATGGAAACAAATACCTAACATGAAACTAAATAAAAAAAATGAGATGAAACCAAACAAAAGAAACAAAAAATTTAAAAGTAAAAAGGTAAGAAAAGCTTATTCAGATGATGGTGGCCACACTGTTGGTGGAGGAGCTTCAAAGTTGTTCTTACAATAGAAGTTGAGGAACCTTTTCTTTAAGCTACGCTACTTGTTGTGGAGTTTCTACATTTGGGTGTCGAGCTCGTTGATTTAGGATGTCATTTGATGAGAGTTGGCAGTCATAAGGTCAAGGATTTATTGAAATCGGTCGACCTCTATTGGTGCACTCGATTCCTTCTCCATTGCTTCTTCCTCTAGCTCTAAGATTGCTCAAGATGTGGAGGGTCGGGAGTGGCTGTACTAGTGCCCCTCTTACTCCTCACTGCAGTAACAAACTCAAAGTGTCTCAAATATGATATGTCAAACATATCGTGTGGAGTTGTATGCAAATTCTCCATATTAACATTATAAAACACAGCCAAAGTAGAAGTAATATGAGACATCCCAAAACACGAGCTCTTTTGGTTAACAACACTCATTATTGATTGAAAAATCCTATAAGGTATGTTGATTTTAATTTTTTGATCCATGCACTATAGAAAGAAAAGTTCTTTGGCCTAGCATTTGTTGTTTTTAGTTTTATTAAACACAGCTAGACACATGAATTTGTGTAAAAGTAAATGCTCGGCACTCCAAATTAAAGAATTTGGTGCATTGCGTGAGTCAAAATGTTCTTCACCTGTAAGCATTTTCCAATAAGAATCGACATCAAAATTAGCATGACCATCTAAAATTTTTTTATTTGACAAATTGAAATTTTCACGCATGACAGGATAATCAAGTTTAAAAACATTTTCAGCTAACCTAAACCAGAATACATCCAATTTAGGTTTGTACTGAACTGTTGTGAAAAACTCTATGGTCATCATATAGTGAAAGGTACATCACATCGAACAAACCTATTCCACCCTATTTTTACAGCTAGTTGCTCAAGTTTTCTTCTCACTCCTATGTTTTCTAACACTTCAAAATCAAACTAATAAGGAGTAACTATTTTTCTATCCCTAAGGTCACGGAAGCACGTACCTCCTTCCTCCAAGTAAATTGGAAATGAAGAATGGTAAGTCACTGCTAAATCACTCTTACCTTCACTGAAAACTTGCGAGCGGAGTTCATCAACTGGTTTCGTAGTCGTCATCTTCCTTAGTACCACTGTAAGAAGAAAATCTACAAAAAAATGAGAAAAAGATGAGTGAAATTAGTATTTAAGAGAGAGAGAGCAAAATCTTACCCAAATCCTTGTGTTTTTTAATAATTAATGCTTGAAAAGATGAAAGGATTGTAAGATTAATGAAAGAGTTGAAGAAAATACCAAGAATCTAGAGAAAAATTGAAGAGTTTTAAAGAGTGGAAGGAGAGAATTTTGTGGGTTAGAGAGAGAGGGAATGAAATTTTGAAGATTGGGTTAAACAAGAAAAGGGGAGGGAAGTATCACTCTACACGAAATTCCCATGATTATAGGTTTTCTCTCTAGAAAGCTTCTGGAGAGATTTCCCACAATCATGGAAATTGGTGATTCTCATGATTTCAAACCTTCTTCCAAGCTTAATTTTAGTCCTCCATACTTTCACAACCTACAAACACATCAAATTAAAATTATCAACAAGAATTTCTAAAAGAAAACAAGTTGAAATTCAATCAAAAACCAAATTAAGCATTAATCAAAATCAATTCAAACATAATTATAACTAAAGAACCACACCAATAACTAAACTAAACAATTAGAAGGGAGTAGAATTCCATGGGTTGCCTTCCATGTAGCGCTTCTTTTACCGTCTGTAGCTTGACTCTCCTTTTTGCTTAAGGCTGTTCAAATGACAGGTACGGTCACAGTGTAAAAGCTAAGCTCAAACTTTGAATATGAGCCAACCCAGTATGGACTCCACCTTCCATTTTATTTTCCTTTCTACGCCTTCTTTTGCATGATCATTTCTTCCTGATGCATTCCCAAGGTCTTTGATATTTTCCCATCCTACTTGTATTTCTGATTCCTTGATATTCATTGGCGATAAGGGAGGACGATAGTCTTTCTTGGATACCCTATAAGTCAATTTCTCCTTTCCAACTCTCAGTGTTAATTCTCCCCCTTCCACGTCGATTATAGAACAAGAAGTAACTAGGAACGGTCAACCAAGAATCATCGATGTTTCTATATCTTCTCCAATATCTAATATGTAGAAATCCATGGGGAAGATAAATTTATCAAACTATATTTGCACGTTCCTGATGATCCCCTTGGACTGAAGCACTATCCGATCGACCATTTTCACCATTATTTTAGTGAGTTCTAGCTCTTCTAACCCGAACTTCTAACTAAACATATAGGGAATCATGTTCATACTAGCTCTTAAATATGCAAATGCCCTAGCTATCGTGATCCCATTTATACTACACGGAATAAAGAAATCCCCTGGGTCTTCTTTCTTTTGTGTTAAGTGTGGACTTCCTTCTGGTATATGCTCAATGAACTCTTTCTTCACCGGTTCCTTTAGCATGAGCTTTGTTTAAAGTTGATTGTTATATCTGTTATCTTGCTTAGCTCAACCTCCATAGAAGTCCTCACTCCTCCACTTGAAGATGATTTCTACTGAGCAACAAAAATCTGATGTGGAAGTCAAAGTTGAAGCTCCCTAATCGACTCGCTTACTAGTCCACTCGGAAGGACTTCCAAAGTTGTTTGTCTTCTCTCTTAACTCTTTCTTTCTCCTCATATTCACTTTCTTTTTTCTCTATCCGAGTGAGGGCTATGATTCTTTCCTTTGGGTTGACCTCGATGTTGCTCGGTAGGCTACCTGCAATTCTCACAGATAACGCATTAGCAAGGTGACCTACCTAAACCTCCAAGTTATGAATCAATAAGATATGATTATTTAAAGTTTGGTTAAATTTTGCCTCCATCCTCTTCTGACTCTCCTTCTGGCTTGCGAACATCCTCTTCTGATTCTCCTCTAGAGCTGCTAGTTTAGACCCCAACACTTCCATCATCTTGTCCATTTTACTTTCCATCGCTCTAATTCTATCTTGTTAGAATCCCGACAGTCCTTTTGGTCTTGCTTGGTCACCTATATTGTTATTACTTTCCATCCCAGATTATAAGTATTAGAGTATGGGTTATTACTTCACTTTGGCTGGCCCATGTAACAAACCTGTTCAGTATCACAAGCTCCCAATAAAAAACACTCTGCTGAATCGTGGTTGCTCTGCTCACACAGCTCACATCGAACTTACATCACCTTCATTGTAGAGGAGGATGCTCCTTGTATGTTGTTCAGCTGCTTTGTAAGAACTGTGATTTGAGTCTGCAAGGCAATAACATAATAGAAGGGTATCATACCTTTATGTTCTTTTTGCCCCTGTCTGCTCCTTTCGCTCAACCACATGCAGTTACTGCTTGCCAACTCCTCCAAGAGATCATGAGCTGCTTCCATCATCTTCCTCATTAGTGAACCTCCAGCTGCTGTATTGATGATTCCTCTCGTGCTCGAATTCACTCTATTGTATAACATCTGAAGCAGGAATTCTCGCAGAAGATTATGATAGGGACAGCTTTATTGCAATTTTTTTAATCTCTCCCAAGCTTCATAGAGAGATTCCCTATCATTTTACTGAAAATTTGTAATCTCCTTGATAATCCTCGTCGTCTTTGTTAACGCGAAATACTTATTGAGGAAAGCTTAGGCAAGTTGCTCCTAAGTCGTAATCTGGCCTAAATTCAACAAATTTACCATGCTTTAGCCCGATCTTTCAATGTGAAAGAAAAAACTCTCAGCTTCACCGCATCGTCAGACATTCCGTTGAATCGAAATTTGTCAAAGATCTCTAGAAAGTTTGCGATTGGGCGTTCAGATCCTCATTGGATAGCCCATAGAACTGCACACTATTTTGCAAAATGTTAAGTAGCGCCAGCTTTATCTCAAAATTATTTGCTTGGACCACTAATCTTGCCACTCTTTGAGGATTAAATCCCGGTCTCATAAAATCCATCAAAGTTCTCTCCGGTCCTCTTTGTTATCCTTCTTCAGCTATATCTTATTGTGAAAAGTTTAGATGCTTTGCCATTCTCAACTCTCTTTCGTGTTTCTTAATGTCGGGAAATTCATCTTCACTAACTTTTTTCGTTCTTCGCATGCTCCTTATGTTTATGCACCTGTAATTCTACAAGGAAAAGTACTAAAATTCTTAAATCAAAATAATGTAAATTAAACAAGATGCTAAACAATCAATCCCAGAAAACGGTGCCAAAAAACTTATTGATGATAAAACCTATCTATTCACTTTACGCTCAAAAACTACAAGTGGGCAGGTTATGACTTGTAGTTCAAAAGAGCGGATATCGATCCCACAGAAATTGATGCCCAGATACCACTTAATTTATACAAAACTTTGTTTAAGAAAAAAATTATTTAATGCAATTAATCTGGAAAATTAAATTAAAATTAAAATGCTAACATAAAGCAATAAATAATACCAAAGTGCAGAAAAATCAAAATTTAAGAATCTAAAGACTAGAAATTATTTTTTTCCCTATTTTGTCTCCCTCTTATTTTATTAATTGAATTGTATCTCACCCTAGATTTTTGAATGTATTAATTACCCTCTCTCAAAGTATAATTAATTGTCCCTAATCGAACTAAAGGGAATCAATTGGACGATCTCTTAACCTGCCCAATAACTCTATCGATTCAACTAGTTATAAAACTATCCTATAAGTGATCAATTGAATTCGCCGAGAACTCTCTTCTAAATAATCAATTGATATGATGATTGTACGTCTCTAGGCTGCTAACTCTCGTTGTATAATCCTTCATAAAGAATTTCTCTCGATTTGTTGCAAGATAACAAATAAAATCAACATTTATCAAAGACACTTTCATTCAATTCAACAAAATAGTAGTTTTAACAAAATAGTTCAAAAACAATTCTTAAAACTAAATCAGCCACTCATGGTCTCTTTAATATCATCAACATTCAAAAAAACCATTTTACAAAGAATAAAAGAGGTAAAATTAATAGAAAATTAAATAAAGCAGCTCCTTCGCTTCTTTGCCAAATTTTGGAAATTTTAGTGTTGATGTACTATTTTCCCCAATCTTGATGATAATCCTTGACTTTAATCCTTCCTCAAGGCTCCAAACATATATTCTTTACTCAAGGATAATGTTTATATGGAAGGGTCTCATCTCTCTTGATAACTGAGGCTTAATTATGCTTTAACAGTCCAAAAATCCTAAGCTTAATGAAGCCCCACATATTGTCTCGGATTATAATTCCCACAATCATGGGAATTGGCATGATTCCCACGATCGTGGGAATTTGCAACAGATGGATTCCTCTGGTCTTTTCCTCTTTGATCTCTAGCTCAATCTTTAAGTTGCTCCATCTTCCTTCCTACATAAAAATAGTTAATTCTTACCCTAAATTAACATTAAACGTAAAAGAACAACAACAAAAATCAAACTAAATGAAAACGTAAAAAATGAATCCCAAACTACAATAATAATCAACAATTATGCAAGAAAATGTTTGCAAGGTTACACACGCTAAGTTTTAATATTTATTAACCTTGGTAAATTCTGCAAGCACACAAGTCGTTCGCATCGGTCCTACGAGGAGGCTAAACTAGTCCTAAAATCTAAGGTCGTACTAAACTATAATAATTCAAAATAAATAAATAACACAGAAATAAACCAATCAAATAATTAATTTCAAGAATTGAATTGCAGAAATCTAAATAAGATAACAAATCACATAAACCAATCTCAAAACCAACCTACAAACTATCAAGTGAGAGAAAGGGGGTTTTAATCCGAAATTAAAAAAAACCTAATCAGTTGTGCAGCTTTCGAATTAATGGGTCTAGATAGTCCTAGGGTGAATTACTCTCTCTCAAGTTATAATTCTTAACCCTAATCGATAATCCCTAATTTAAATTATGGAAGTATGATCTCTCAATTCACAATTGACCTAAAACCTAAATTAGTTCTAAATTGTCTAATAACCTAACGGGAACTTATGCTCGATCTCTCGTTACACGATTCTACCAGTTTGATCCAATTCTTTACCTATCAAATCACCTAAATCTCATTAACCCAATTTGATTCTTTTCACTCGGCTCACCCTCTTAGTCTATTACCAAGTTATTAAGAGCAGAATTAATTCATAATTAAATCAATAAAAAACACAATCAATCAAACTTTATTAATCTCAAAAATTAAAATCTCAAAGGTAAGTATAAACAAAAACTCAACATTCAACACAACTTATTCTCAACACTTATTTCATAAATTTGAAATAACCAGAAAATACGTCAGGAACGAAATTACGGAGGCAGCAACAGCAGGAGACCACCTATTCTGGGAAGTACGCGTCAAGCTTCTTCTCCGTGTTTCTCTTCCTTTGTCTCCTTCCTCAATCTCTCGATTTCTCTCTAGGTTTTTTGAAATTGGATGACGTGAAGGCTCTCCTTTTCTGACTCTCCAAATCTGCTGCATCTGTCTCATAATGATATATTTATACTTAGGATGTTCTAGGTTAAAGTCAGGGTCTAAACGGTCTAAAAAATCTTATCAAATTCAAGTTTTTACTTCAACTCGACGCAAGTCACAATCGTGGCCCTGCCTACCACGATCGTGGCCAGCGCCTAACCCTCTCTGTCGTGATCGTTGCCCAATATGCATGATCGTGGACTGAATGGAAACTCTCTATCACGACCGTGCCCCATGTGCACGATCGTGGCCTGGCAACTCTAGCTCGTCCCTTTTTTCCACGATCGTGGCACATGTCTTAAGCCCGAAAACTCCTCACAACTTTACATTCTTTATCGTTTACCCTAAAAAACTAATAAACATATCAAGGTACCTCAAAAATATAACAATTAACCTTAAAGACTCATACTAACCCATAAAAATACTTAAACACACAAACTAACACAATTAAAACATAAATACACACTCAACAATCAAATTCATACTAAATACATAACAAATTAAACACTAAAACACAATACAAATGATAACTATCAACAACCCCACACTTAAACGTTTGTTTGTCCTTAAGCAAACAAAACAACAAACATAACAAACACAACAAACATAAAGTCCACAATGCAAAAATGAGATAATGGCTTCAACTTCATGAAATAAATTTAATCTTGAACATAATCTAACAAGTTATATTTAATCATTAACCTATAAAATCTATGTCTAAGGGGGCTTTGAACTAAATATATAAGTTAATTAGGATCTAAGTGCTAATTCAATTACCCTTTTCAATTGTACACACACATTAATAATTCTTTGGTCCTTCAGACTCTGTAACTGTTCGTAAGTACATTTTCATGAAAATTCAAGCTTATTACAAGTCCTGTAGGTTTTTAATAAGAACAAATTTTTTTTTATTAATTTCAAACCACAGACTTAGTCTTTTACTCGGAGGCAAACAATAGAGATGAATGTCGATCCAGTTACTCGAATAAGTCATTTATTAACAGCTTGGTTGAAACGTCATTATAACCTTTTGACGCGAAGGCACACATTTATGCTATTTGTCGATCCGGTTACTCAGCTATTATCACATTTTCAACTGGCTACTAACTCTATTCATAACTCGAAGGTCAGCAAAATAGTAATTTATTAACAAAACATGTTTTTTCTACCTTGTTGTTTTTAACTATGCGCTTTCATGAAAAATACTGGTTAAGCTACTTAAGTTAAAGGGACTCAAATTATGGATGAATATAACAACCTAGAGGGTGGTACTAAATTTACACTAAGTCCTAATAAGCTATATATTTATCCAAAAACCTTAATTCACTAATTTTGTGAGCTAATGATCATTCACAACCTACTAGAATATGTTTAAAATTAGACAAATTTCTCTCATCTAAGCCTTTGACACATTTAAACAATTCGCACAATACATCCTAATAACTATCATACAGTATGCAAAATCACATTCAAAAGCAAAAACACATAATCCCTCCCCACACTTGAACAACACATTATCCTCAATATGAGAAGGAAGCACACACAAGCACATAAAATAAAAGAACAGACAGAATTTGAAGTAAACAGAAACAAATAAAAATAACATAAAAATTAAAACTAAAGGCAAAATTGGAAAAGAAAAATAACTAAATAGAAAGAAAATATTGGGTTAAGTATAAATCCTATGGAGATGGAGGTGGTGATGGTGTCGAAGGTGGTAATTGAACGCCTTAAGACTCGAAATACTGATGGATCCATCGAATATCCCGACTTTGACGTCGCTGTGTTCGCACCATCTCTGCAAGTGTCTTATTAGTCTCGATGATTGCATCCAAAACCTTCTTCCAACCTTGTTGTTCTTCCTCTTATTCCTCAGATTCTTCACTGATGGATTCCTTTTGTGCCTACCGAGGAGGTGCTGAGCTTGAACTCGCCTGACTTGCCCTAACATGTGTCTTTTGGCTGATGTCCCTCAGTTCCATGTTTACGGAAGAGATTATTTCAGTCCGAAATAAGTGATGATGGTTGAGGAAGTCAGGGAGGTGAACTGTTAACTTCCTCCGTTCCACACCAAAATATTCGGCAATGGCAGACACTATGTATTCCATTCTAAGATGGTTGCTCTGCTTATGCGGAGTCACATCAATGGCATTCAGCACATGCGTGGATGTACAGACTAGAATACTATGGTCCATGCACCACAACATAAAGAGTTCCTTAGTGGAACACTTGTTGGTTTCGATTTTATCGAAAACCAGCTGACACATAAATTTGTGCAACAAGTGTTCATAGGACCGTATAATGTTGTTATGAGCATTCTTTGCAGGAAATTGCTCAATTCCAGTAAGCTCATGCCAATATTGGGAAGGATGAAAGTCTTCATGATGGTCAATGATAGAGGATTCGGGGAATCTGCACATCTTGCACATAATTTTGACATTCAATTCATATGCTCATCCTCCCAATCTAAACCATAATTCTTTTGTATTCTTGGGGTCAAAGGTCAGAGAAATGAAAAATTCCAGTGTCAGCTCCTCATAAATAGGGAATTGAAATCGAATAAATTGAGCCCACTAGATTCTCTCAGCTAGGTTTTCTACCCGCATACGCAACTCTAGCCTATCTAGTATGTCAAAGTCAAAATACTTGGGAACTACAATTTATCTAGAACGAAGGGAACAAAAACGAGTACCTTCCTCCTTGGTGTAAATTAGAAAGGGTGCTCCAAAATTCACTGCTCAGTTTCTTCACCCCCATCCCACAACTTATTGTTGTCCATATGGTTCCCGTCGGGCTGATTGTTTAATGCATGGCATGATTGGATAAAAATCTGGAAGAATTTAGAGGTTGAAAAATTCTAGAGAGATGTAAAAGTGTTTGGATGCTTAAATTCTAGAAAGATAAAGTGAAAATAAAAGTGAAAGTAAAAGTGAAGTTAGAACTGAATATATAGGTGGTAAAAAGGGTAAAATGGTAATAGTTCCTTTTAAGAAAATCCGTCCTCCCCCTTTTCTTCATAGTCACAGGCTGCGATCGTGGCATGCGACTTACCACCTAGAGCACACTCAATCGCAAGCCACGGTCGTGGTCGGCTGCTATACACTCAGTCCAAATCCTTTCTTTGTTTCTTTTTCCAATTTGTTTCGATTTCACTTATTGATCTCTTATGGCCCTTTTTTATCTCTCCTTTTATGCTTGAACATTCATCCACATAGTTCCGAATTCCTATTCCTTTTTTGATTTTATTCAAACAATAAATGAACCTAACTATAAAATTTCAAACATTCTAACAAAATTAACAATGAAAATAATTTCTTTCCATGAGTGCCTCCCGTACAGTGCTTCTTTTAACGTTAGTAGCTTGATGCTCCTTTAAGCTCAGGGTGGTTGGAATAAATGGTTTGATAGTATCCTCTTCATTAATCTCAAAGTTTGAACCTGAGCTACCATGCTACATTCCCCACTTTCCTTGTAATTTTCCATTCCTCACTTTCTCCTTCACAAGCGCTTCTTCCTGAAAGCATTCCTAGGATCTTTTGTATCCTCCCATTCGCCTCGAGGTTTGGCTTTTTTGAGATCCACTGGAGGTGAAGGAGCTCCGTACTCTCTAGTGGACACCTTGAATGTCAATTTCTCCTTCCCTATGTGCAGAGTTAATTCGCCCCCATCAACATCAATATTTGAGCGCGCAGTGGCCAAGAACAGTCATCTAAGAATTATCGAGGTGTCCTCATCTTCGCTGATGTCCAAAATGTAGAAATCTGTGGGAAAGATAAATTTACCATCCTTTACTGGCACATTTTGTATAATTCCCATTGGTCTATGTGATGTTCTGTTGACCGTCTTAACTAAAAACTTAGTGGGCACTAACTCTCTTAACCCCAATTTTAAACTGAAGGTGTAGGGCATCATATTTATACTTGCGTCTAAATTCATGAATGCCCTTTTTATGATGATCCTGTTGATACTATAGGGGATGAAAAAGTACCCTGGGTCCTCTTTCTTCGTAGCTATATTGGGGTCATCTTCTAGTGGTCACTCCTTAACCTTCTTGACAGACTCCTGTAATTTGAGCTTTATCTGTACTAGTTCCGTCACTTCCTCAACCTTATTTTTCCACTTCCCTTTTTTCATATAACTCACGCTACTGCACAATAAGGAATGGAAATATCCGCCGAGTTGCGTTGAGTGATTCGATCATAGGCTTAGTCGAAAGGTCTTTTGTAACCACTTGATCTTCTCCTTTATCTTCTACCTTTCCTACTTCCTCATCCTGAATTTGACTGATGACCATGATTTGTTCCTTTGGATTAGACTCGGTGCAACTTAGAAGAGTTCTAGCATTTCGAGTCGACATTGCCTCTACTAATTGGCCCACTTGGACTTCTAAATTGTGTATAGATAAGGCATGATCCTTTGTTACTTGCTTGAATTTGCTCTTGAGCCTCCTATGTGCTTCCTCCATGCATTCGATCGTGTCCAAAATTCTGTCCAACTTCGACTCTATCAAGCTTGCTTTATCTTATTGAAAGCTCAATTACCCCTAAGGCCTAAACTGTCCTCCATTATTATTTGACCAAGAGAAGTTCGGGTGATTCTTCCACCCGGGGTTATAAGTGTTGGAGTAAGGATTGCTTCCCCCTTCTCACCCAAATTATGCCCCCATATAGTTCACTTGCTCCTGATTATCCTCTCTCATCAAATAGCAGTCCACAATATTAAAGTCTGTCTGACCATAAAGGTCACACTTTAGTTGACTTAAGATGAGGACGACACCTTCATGTTGCTTAGTTGTCACATCAAATTGTCAATCTTCACTTGTATCTCTATCATTTGATTAACCTCGATGATCCCCTTTTGCTCTCTAAAATTTGTAGGCTGCCTACCTTTCTCACTCATCTATAAGTAGTTGTTATTGGCCATCTCCTCGATCAACTCCTCTGCTTCATCGACCGTCTTCCACATCAAAGATCCTTCTGATGCTACATCTATCGTGCCTCTAATAAGTGGGTTCACTCCCTTATAGAAAGTCTGCAAAAGGAACTCCTTCGGTAGGTTGTGGTGTGGGCACTTCCTTTGCAGATCCTTGTATCTCTCCTACGCTTCATAAATTGACTCCCCGTCACCTTGATGGAAATTAGTTATTTCCTTTATTATCTTCGTGGTCTTTGTCAGCGGGAAGTACTTGTCTAAAAAGACAAGCTACTCCCACGTCATGATGTTTGCAGGGCTTAGTGAATCATACCAAACCTTCGCTCTATCTCTAAGAGTGAAAGGGAACAACCTAATCCTAATAGCGTCCTCCGACATTTGGTGATACTAGAAAGTATCATAAATCTCAAGGAAGTTCACGATGTGCGCGTTAGGATCCTCATTCGCTAATCCGTAAAATTGGACATTCTGTTGAAGCATGTTCAGGAAGGCTGGCTTAATCTTGAATGAGGTCACTTGAATAGGCAGCCTAGCCACTCCTTAGTTAGATGAGTTAAACCCCGGCCTCATAAAATCCATGAGGGTCCTCTGCTGTCATCCTTAATTAGCTTCTTGATTCACATTTCTCTGAAATTCCTCAGCCATTTGTGATTTTCCCAACTCTTCATCTTCCTCTCGCCAAGCTTTCCTAAGGGGTTCGTTCTAATTATGTGATATCTAAATCTATTGTCTCTGCTGCACGACTCAAACCTCTCGTGAATCTTGTGTTCATGTAAGAGCATGCTTCCTAAAATGAACAAAAAAAATGAAAAAAAATTAAAAACTACTCTAACGCCCTAAACTATAGAACTAAATTGCCTCCCTGGCAATGACATCAAAAACTTGTTCGCAAGGTTACACACGCTAAGTTTTAATATTTATTAACTTTGGTAAATTCTGCATGCGCAAGGGTCATTTGCGTAGGACCTAAAGTATCAATCCCACAAGGAGGCTAAACTAGTCCTAAAATCTAAGGTCGTACTAAACTACAATAATTCAAAATAAATAACTAATGTAGAAAATAAACCAATCAAATAATTAATTTCAAGAATTGAATATCAGAAATCTAAATAAGATAATAAGTCACACAAACCAATCCCAAAATCAACCTAGAAACTATCAAGTGAGAGAAAGGGGGTTTTAATCCAAAATTAACGAAAACCTAATCAGTTGTGCAATTATCGAATTAATAGGTTTAGAAGGTCCTAAGTTGAATCACTCTCTCTCGGGTTATAATTCTTAACCCTAATTGATAATCCCTAATTTAAATTATGGAATTGTGATCTCTAGATTCACAATTGACCTAAAACTTAAATTAGTTATAAATTGTCTAATAACCTACTGGGAACCCATGCTCAATCTCTCATTGCACGATTCTACCTGTTTGATTCAATTCTTTACCTATCAAATCACCTAACTCTCATTAGCCCAATTTGATTATTTTCATTCGGTTTACCCTCTCAGTCTATTGCCAAGTTATTAAGAGCATAATTAAATCATAATTAAATCAATAAAAAACACAATCAATCAAACTTTATTAATCTCAAAAATCAAAAACCCAAAAGTGAGTATAAACAAAAACTCAACATTCAACACAACCTATTCTCAACACCTATTTCAATTCTATATATGAATAAAATTGAAATAACCAGAAAATACATCGGGAATAGAATTACAAAGGCAGTGACAGCAAGAAACCATCTGTTACGGGAAGTACGTCATGTCAAGCTTCTTCTTGTTGTTTCTCTTTCTTTGTCTTCTTCCTCAATCTCTCGATTTCTCTCTAGGTATTTCCAAAATTGGATGCGTGAAGGCTCCCGTTTTCCAACTCTCTAAAGCTGCTGCATATGTCTCATAATGATATATTTATACTTTGGATGTTCTAGGTTAAATTCGAGTTCGAAATGGTTAGAAAAATTTTGCAAAATTTGAGTTTTTGCTTCAACCCGACGTAGGCCACGATCGTGGCCCTACCTGCCACAATTGTGACCGACACCTAACCTTCTATATCACGATTGTGGCCCAATGTGTATGATCATGGCCTGAATGGAAGCTCTCTGTCATGACCATGCACCATGTGCACGATCGTGGCCTAGCAATTTTGGCTTGTCCTTTTTTGTCACAATCGTCTTTGGCCCGAAAACTCCTCGCAACTTCTCTATTCTTCGCCGTTTACCCTAAAACCCTAACAAACACATCAAAGTACCTTAAAAATATAACACTTAAGCTCAAAGACTCATACTAACCCATAAAAACATTTAAACACACAAACTAACACAATTAAAACCTAAATACACACTCAACACTCAAATTCATACTAAATACATAACAAATTAAACCCTAAAACACAATGTAAATGACAACTATCAGAAAACATATGCCAATTACCTAAAAAAACATATACTAATGCACTATCATTATTTCTCAATTCGAAAACACTTAATTAACATCTTTCTTTAGCATAATTCCACCTTAATTATACTTCAAATAAAGACGTAATTCATCCATGAATCAATTTATATCCCATGGTTTTCATACACCAAAAGCAAGCAAAGAAAACTTCCAAGTTCAATTAATATATTTCCAGTATATATCATCACCAACATTACATGCACTGCATTCCAATTCAAGCATGATTCACATACCATTTAACATGCCAGTAAGCTCAAATTGCTACTTACCTTTTAGGCTTTGAATTTAACTCAAAACTCCAGATCATAATAGCTCTTCATGCAAGCAAAATTTAACACAAATTCAAGGTGAAGACGAGTTAGATTTGGTAAAAACACAAGACAACAAACAGCTAGTTTCTTGACTATTTTGTGGGAGGTTTGAAGTAAATCACTTGTTATTATAGAAATCACGTATAATATGTAAAATACACAAGAAGGGGGGTTGAATTGTGTAAATCATCTAAGATAGTAATCTTTAAAAAAGACTTCTTGATTTTCTTAAAATATTCAGACGATTACAAAACAAAAGACTTATTTTGTTTGAGTAATTGCAATAGTGAAAATAGTATCTATTCTTCTAACAACAGAAATTAAAGAGATAAGGGTTAGAGAATATGACACAACAATTTATACTGGTTCACCCTTAACCTTTGGGCTACTCCAGTCCTTAGAGTTTATTTGAGATTTCACTATCTTTTGCAACTTTACAAGTATTATTTTTCACTTCCAGAGCCTCTTCAGGTTTCTTTCACAAAGTATTCTTTATCTGCTATCTTAGCCTCTTCAGGCTCTAGCCTTCCCTTCCACTTGAAAAGATATTGTTTAAGTTTTCTAAACTCACGTTACAGGTGTTCTTGATCTCTCTTCTTCCTTCTTTTCAGTCAGGATATTTTTATAATATACTCACTTGATCACAGAACTATTTCATGTGAGTTGAGAGTTGACAGTTGAGAATTAAAAGTTCAATATTTTCTCTATGACTACAACTGATATTTATAGTTTAATTCTCTAATGGTCTTCTTGAGAAAACTGCTTGTAGAATCTTCGGAGATCAGTTATTAGTTGAGTCCTGTAACCAACTCTAACTAACTAACTGACTGACTGACGTTGTAGATTATTCTTTAATTATGTCATCTTAATTTGATTTGTATGCTTCGTCTTATGTCTTGACTTCGTCTTATGTCTTCGCTTCATCTTACGACTTCGCTTCGTCTGATGACTATGCTTCGTCTGATCCGTCTCGCACTTTATCTTAGTCAACTCTGTGAATATCATCTTGATTTGATGATTTGTGCTACTTACATTTATCTGTGCACTTAACAAATTCATCAAAACAGTTCACACACTTCTTTTATTATTATTATTTGACTTTCATCAAAATTAATTGAAGAAGTGAAGTCTTCTTAACTTAAAAATCTCCCCCTTTTTAATGATAACAAATAATCATAATATTAGAGGAAAAAAAGATATTCAGATGGATAATTTTCAAACAAATAATATATTTATTTAGACGAATAATGTAAGATATACAATGCATATATAAGGAAAATAAATTTCCAATACTAATTCTCCTTTCCTTTCTACTATTCTCCCCCTATTTGTTATTAATCAAAAAAATCATTTCAGACGCTTCAAGATTTCAGAGTGTTGAATATCAGTACAGATTGTCTTGAGGTCTTCTTCTATAGTCATACGTAAAAGTGCTACTTCCTCATGAAGATCACCCACTGTGTCACTTAGATCATCAACCTTAGTATCAATCCTTTGAATATATTTAGCTAAGGCTTCTTGATCTTCCTTCTGCTTTTGACTAGCTTTAATCCATGCAATGAAATTCTTCAAGAACTTCGAATTTTCAGTAGAATCTTGTAGCTTTTCACTTAGTGGATGAAGGTACTCAGAGAGATGATTTTCTGATTAAATTGTTTAAATCAATAATTTTGATGGAGGGTAATGTAAAAGGTTATGTCTGGTATGGAATGTCAAGATCATCAGGTTTGGTTAGTTTGAAAATTGGTTTTCCTAGAAGGTATAGGTTATCTTTGACAGATGGAATGAAACCTAGGGGTTTAAAATGAATAATTAAATACACAAAGGTTTCTAAGTAGAAATTGATACCTTCAATTGTGATATATTTGTATCTTTCTTCCAATATTGTCCCAACAACCATAAAACTTTCATCTATGGTTGATGCACCAAAGTTACTTCCTAATGGCCTTAATATGTGATGTTGAAATATAGACGCCTATAGGTTGAGCTGCATGACATACATTGTCTATATTCTTCATCGCCACTCGAATTTCTTCTTCCGTGAGATCATCTTCTTATTTCTCAGGAAATTTCTTCTTCTTTCCTTTGTCTTTGCTATCTACCAGTGTTGAATGTCTAGGTTGTACATCTGGTACAATCTTTATTGTTGTTCTACTTGTCACTAGGTAGATTGTGTAAGGATTTTTTGTCATCTTCAATAGATATGGTTCTACTTTTTCATCTCGCAGAATACCATACAATCTTCTTGCTTTAGGACTAAGAAGATGTATCGTCTGATCGTTTACTATTATAGGTTCAACTTGAACCTTAACTTTCTGTTTAGTAGGTTCTCTGATGAAAATTGAACCTCTGTTTTGATCAGGTATTGATTCTTCTATAATCTTCTTTCTTCATTGGTTGAGGAGGGTTGCAAATTGGTTGTTGCTTTTCAACCTTCTTTTTTTGAATTATCTTCGTCTTCCTTTGTTCTTTTGTCGGCTTGGAAGAGAGTTGTTGTTAAGACTTCTTCTGCTCAAATACTAACTTCTTTTTTATCTCTGTCTCTTCATAAGGTTGTTCTAATTGAGTTTGAGCGATAGAGACAATTGCTTTAGTAGGTTGTTGTTGTTGTTGTTGTTGTTGTTGTTCCTTAGCACTTTCAAAAACTTGACCAAGAATTAGAGTTTTTTGCTTTTTCTATTCTTGTTGTCGTAAGGTCATCAATCTTGATGACCTTCTAGACTTCTTGGGTCTTTCTGATTGGAGCGTCTCAGCCTTCCTCTTTACGGACACTTTGTGAGTTGGTTATTGAACCTTTACACTTTCCTTCCTTTCAGGAATTGTCTTGGCTTGTATTGACTTATAAGACAATTGTCCAACTTTTGCCACCTCAGCTAAGATTCTTCTGGTTAATTGAGGTTTTGCTTACATACCAGATGAAACATCTTCTTTCTTGCTTCTTTTGATTGAAAGCTCTGCCTTAGACTGTGCTGTCAATGTGAAATCTTTATCTGTTTCAGCTTCAGTCTTAATCCCCATTTTACGAATAGTAGATGTATTGATAGCATTCTTAATATTTAGTTTTACTCTATTTTCTCTATTAAGCAGAATTCCAGATTCTTTAAAGAATCTTGTCAACAGCATACCGTAAGGTAACGAACCACTCTTTAGATGATAATCTTCCTTAGCCTTTATCATGTAGGTCAGAATCAAGAATGAAAGATTAATAGATTGGTGTGTGAGTAGATGAAATGGACAATGTTCATCATTCATCGTCACAAAATCCTTTGATTCCACTCTTGGTAAAATATAGTGAAGAAGAATTGAATGAAGAACCCTAGCCTTCGGAGTTAAGTTTGAAGACTTCTTGACTCCTGGATTACTTGATCCATATAGTTGTTGATTGATGTAGTCTTCATTTATGTGACTTTGAGCAACCCACTTTGTATTGTTGAACAGTTTTGCTCCTTCATTTGGACATTTAGTAGCCCTCATAATAGAATCTTGTGAAATAATCACCGACAATCTGTCTACCACTGATACCAAGGTGTTATCTACCACTTTTGCATTTTTCCAAAACTCATATACTTCATTTGGATACACTGGTTCTCAGATGTTGAAGAAAATTTCCCATCCAGCTGCTTTGATCACAGGTTCGATATCCATTCGATCTTCCTTCAGAGCAGTGAAATCAATGAGTCTCCCATAGATAAGAGATTTTGACATTTTTGTAATTTGTAATGTATAAACACTAAACACATAAATGTATTTCACTTAAAGAAGCGAGGTTAGTATATAGAAACAATTGAGAGAAAGATTCAAAATGAAAGTGAGAAAGATTAGATGTAGAGAATAGAGAATTGAATCATCTTTGTTGAGAGCACTTTGAAGCAGGTCGGTTACTAAGAAAATTCTAGAATGTAGAGTGTTGAAGATTTTGAGATATTTCTTTTTATAAACACTCTTAAAAAGTTACTGTTTGTAACATCTGTGACTGATCCACAGATAATCATAAAATTGATACTACTAAGTGAAAATTACCATTACTATTCCTTACCATTTTTCTGCTTCATTAGGACGTATCATCTGGGTCATGGAATTTCAAACAGATGGTCATTTAACATTACTATGTTCAGATTCAGTCTTATTTCCTTGAATCTGTCTTCACCTAAGGGTTTGGTGAAGATATCTGCCCATTGTTAATTCATCTCGACAAATTGTAGATTAATGATCCCTCTCTGTACATAGTCTCTTATAAAATGATGTCTAACTTCAATATGTTTTTCCCTTAAGTGTTGTATTGGATTCTTTAAGAGATTGATAGCACTTGTGTTGTCACAGAAGATTGGAATTTGATCTTCTTGGATAGAATAGTTCTCTAACTGATACTTTATCCATAATATTTGTGAACAATAGCTTGAAGCTGACATGTATTCAGCTTCTGTAGTAGATAGAGCAACTAAACTTTGTCTCTTGCTTGACCAAAAAATTAGATTATGACCAAGAAAGTGACAACCTCCACTTGTAATCTTTCTATAAATCCTATCTTCAACATAATCAGCTTCACAGTAGCCAATTAACCTGAAATCTTTACTTTTCTCATGCATTAAGCAAAGATCAGTAGAACCTGCTAAGTATCTCAATATTCTTTTAACAACAATATAATGAGATTCTCTAAGATCTGCTTGAAATCTTACACACAAACAAATACTAAAAATTATATCATGTCTGCTTGCAATTAGGTAAAGCAAAGAACCAATAATTCCTCTAAAAAGAGCTTGATCAATCTTCTTACCAGCTTCATCCTTAGATAAGACGATTGAAGGATGCATAGGAGTTGACATTGTCTTAACATTTTTCGTTTTATATTTGACTAAAAGTTCTTTAATATAATTTTGTTGATGAATAAAGATCTTTTCTTCATTCTGTCTAATATGCAAAACAAGAAAGAACTTTAATTCACCCATCACACTCATTTCAAATTCACTTTTCATAAGACTTTCAAAATTTGAACATAACTTTTTAGAAGTTACACCTACATATATTTGCGCAACAATAAAATCATTCTTAATGCATTTCCGAAATAAAGTTTTATCAATTTGACCTCTATTAAAATCATTCTTAATCAAAAATAACTAAGATAATTATACCAAGCACGAGGTGCTTGTTTCAATCCATACAAAGCTTTATGAAGTTTATACATAAAATTTGCTTTATCAATGTCTTCAAAACCAGGGGGTTGTTTTACATAAACTTCTTCATCTATAAAACCATTCAAAAAGTCACTTTTCACATCCATTTGAAACAGTTTTATATCATGAAAAATAGCATATGCAAGTAAGATCCTAATAGCTTCTAATCTAGCAACAGGAGCATATGTTTCATTATAGTCTATTCCTTCATGTTGATTATAGCCTTGGGTTACTAATCTAGCTTTATTACGGGATATTTTTCCTACTTCATCTATTTTATTCTTGAATACCAATCTAGTTCCTATGATAGTTTTATTAGATGGTTTAGGGACTAGAGACCAGACTTTATTCCTAGTAAATTGATTTAACTACTTTTGCATAGCTAAAATCCAAGCTTCATCTTGAAAAGCTTCATCAATTTTCTGAGGTTCTAATTCAGAAACAAAAGCTATATTGGCCTCTCTCCTAAACTTATTGGCCTCTCTCCTAAACTTAGATCTAGTTCTCACTCCTTCTGATGTGTCTCCTATAATCAGATTTTCTGGGTGAAAAGATTTGTATCTCCAATCTTTTCTCAAACTAATATTCTCAGAGAGATCTACTACTTTATTAGATGGATCGTCTAGGTTACTAACTAAGGGAGCAGATAGAGTTTCATCATTAGAATCATCTCTCTTATCTACATGAGAATCATCATCAAACTTTACATGCATAGATTCTTCAACAGATTTAGAAAAAAGATTATAAACTCTATAAGCTTTAGATCTAATAGAATAACCTAGAAAAATTCCTAAATTAATCTTAGAATTGAATTTATCCAAAAAAAAATTTGTATTCAAGTAGTGCATTTGCAACCAAAAGAATGAAAGTAAGAAATATTTGATTTTCTTCCCTTCTATAACTTATATGGAGTTTTATTTAAAATAGGTCACAGAAATACTCTATTTTGAATATAATAAGTTGTATTTACAACTTCTACCCAGAAATATTTAGGAAGATTCATTTCACATAACATAGTCCTTGCCATTTCCTGAATCGTCCTGTTTTTTCTTTCTACAACTTCATTCTATTGAGGAGTTTTAGGAGCAGAGAAATTATGGAAATTTTCATTCTCTTCACAAAACATTTTGAATTTTTCATTTTCAAATTCTCCACCATGATCACTCCTAATTCTAGCAATAGAA
>JANQBM010248166.1:0-21782 GCA_025594535.1 Erythroxylum domingense | reverse complement strand
TCCATTATCTTAGGTTATGTGTCGGAATGACCTACGGGCGTTCCGGTACGTACTCTAGGGTAATGGGGTGTTACATAATCAATGTCTAAAGAAGGTTGTAACTAGAATTATGATAATTGTAGTTTACATTATATTTTGGTAGGTATTTTAATATGTTTATAGGTGTTGATTAGATAATTATTCATGTTTAGGCTTAGAATTATGTTAATGTGATTAAGTGTTTATGTTTTTAAGTGTTATGTAGTTTAGGGCATGATGTTGGACCTTAATATTATGCTCTTGAGGTGTTTTGATGTGTTTGTTAACGTATGAACCTAAATAAATAAATATTGAAGGAAGTTGGAGCAAACTTGGACAAAAAGACAAGGTCATGATCGTGACATGAGTGACTGTCACGATAGAAGACCTCTCCCCAGGGTCACGATCGTGATAGAAGAGCTTTATATTTGGTCACGATCTTGATAGAAGATATGTCTGATCGCCAAACGTGAGGATCTCATTTTGTTTTGATGTTTAGAGGGTATTTTTGGACAAATTGGCCTAGATAAGACCTAGAATTTACCCTAAATGACTAATTAACTATAAAAGAACACAACAAGACCAAAGAAGACCTAACCTTCATCTTACCAAATTGAGAAAGAAGCAAGGAAGAGCAAGAGGGGAGAAAAGGGGCAGCAACAGCAGTCCAACCATTCAATACCAGTCCAATCAAGTTCTTTATGTCTTTCTTTTGTTTATTTAATTCCATCTTAATGTATGAACTGATATTGATGTTGAACTCATTGATGATGTCTAATTTCATTTTAGGATTTGTTCACTTGATTGCTTTTAATTTCAACGAAATGTTTTGGGTTTTGTGATATATATGGTTGCTTATACTTTTATAATAAATTGAGAGATTGAATCGATAGTAATCTGATTAGGACAGGTAATGAGAGTTAACAACCTAATAAGTCATATAAATACCAAATCGATAATCATACAAAGAGAGATCTTGTGTGAGGACTAGATTATTCAATAAATTGCTTAAAAACTAGTTGAAAACGTTAAACTGTTTTTTTTAATTAAGATATTGCAATTTTGGAATTTCGGAATCAATTAAGGATTATTAATTGAGCTTAAATGATTAGGTCTTAAGAAAAAGTAATCAACCCTTCAAAAATTTAAGATCGATACCGCTTGAATAAAAAATGGTTAATGTAGCAAATTGTTGATAGAATGAATTCTATACTCTCATAATTGAAAAATCTTGTTTTATTGTGACATCTCATTTGTTAAATGGTTAAGTGCTCTATTTGATTTAATTGTGTTAATTTTGGAATTTTATTTTCATTCAACTTATATTTGATTGCTTAATTTTTTAGTTATTTTTATTTTCATTTTAATCACATTTTTACAGCCTTAGACAAAGTTAGGATTCAATTAGTTTTAACTAATTCCTAGTAGGATCAACACCTTAATTATAAAAGTTTATGACCCGTATACTTGCAAAATATTGGTGGTTGACATTAGATAAAACTTGCTCAACAATTTTTTAGCACCGTTGTCAGGGAGTTAGTTTAGGATTATTTGAATTCCTTTGCTCTGAGGAATTTTTTGACTTTCTTGCATTCATGCTACTGTATGAACACAAGAGTTACTTAAATTTAAACAGGATTGCCAAAACTTTAGCACTTGATATCACCCAATTAGAACGAGCAAGACATCAAAAAGAAGAATGGAAGAAATGATGGCAGAGGAACATAATCAAGAAAACCAGCAACGAACCCTGATAGATTTCATGAGACCAGGGTTTAATGTTGTATATCAAGGCATCACTCAACCACTGATGTAAGCAATGTCATTCGAGATTAAGTCAGCTTTGTTGAACATAATGCAAACCAATATGCAATTTTATGGATTTACTAATGAGGATCCTAATGCTCGTTTAGTAAATTTTTTAAAAATGTGTGATACATTATGATCTCATGGAATGTCGGAAGATGCTGTTAGGATGAGACTTTTTCCCTTCATATTAAGGGATAAAGCTAAGATATGGTATCATTTGTTAAGTCCTGCAAACATCACAATGTGGGAGTAGTTGGTGCTTGCAATTTTGGACAAGTACAGTAGTTGGTGCTTGCAATTTTGGACAAGTACTTTCCCCTCACAAAGATGAAAAAGTTTATAAAGGAGATTACAAATTTCTAACAAGTGATGGAGAGTCACTTTATGAAGCATGGAAACAATATAAGGATTTGCAAAGGAGGTGTCATTACTATAACCTACTCAAGGAATTCCTTCTGTAAACCTTTTGCAATGGACTTACTCCATCCGTACGAGGCACCATTGATACAGCATTTGAAGGATCTCTAATGAGAGAAACAGTTGAGGAATTGGAGGATTTGTTACAAGAGACGTCAATTAATGTTTGTCTTTGGATGTTTGACAGAAGTACACAACAAACAACCTTTCGTGATCAAAAGGGAGACAATGCTATTGATTTAATTACAGAAATGCAGGCAAATTTTGATAGTTCAACTCGCACAATAGCATGAAAGCCTTTTCATCAGCTCCTATTAAAGCAATTCAACATAGATGCGAATTATATTGACAAGACACCCATGATACCATCTATTGCTTCTTAATGCAATCCAATGAAATGGAGCAACTTAACTACATGGAAGCAAAATTTGGTTGAGGAGAGGGAAACAATCCTTACTCTAATATGTATAATCCTATGTGGAAGAATCACCCAAAATTTTCTTGGTCAAACAATGCAAGAGATCAATTCTGACCTCAAAGGCCACCTGGATTTCAACAGGAGAAACCCAATTTTACAGACTCTAAGTTGGACAAAATTTTGGACAAGCTCGTAAACATGGATGACACTCATAAAAGATTGCAAGGAAAGTTTAAACAAGTAACCAAAAATCATTCCTCTTCCATCCACAACTTAGAAGTCCACATGAGTCAATTGGCAAATGCATTGTCTATAAGAAGTGTGGGGAGCTCCTGAGCAATATTGAAGCAAACCTAAAAGAGCAACTAAAGACAATTATACTTCGAAGTGCGAAGGACCTTAAGCAACCAATAAAAACATAAACTACATCCCACCTAGTAGAGAAAGACCAAGAAAAGAAGAAGGACGTTGACAAGAGTGAATACCTAATTTACGTTGCCCCTCGGCCATATCCACCTAAGATCTCATATCCTCAAAGCCTATAAAAGAGCAAACTAGATGCACAATTTGCAAAGTTCATGGAGAAATTAAAGACTTTACAAATTAATATTTCTTTCGTGGAGGCATTGGAACATATGCCCAAGGATGCCAAATTACTGAAGGACATATTATCAAAGAAATACACTTGGCAAGAAAACCAAACAATGGTGTTAACTGGCAGCTGTAGTTCCAAAATCACCAGTCATATGCCTTCTAAGTTAAAGGATCTAAGGAGTTGCAAAATACCCTAAATGATTGGTGAATTTGAATTCGCAAAGTGTTTTGTGATTTAGGAGAAAGCATCAATCTTATGCCTTTGATGATATTTAGGACATTAAAGCTTGGTGAGGTCAAGACAACTTCAATACTAATTCATTTGGCTGATCAATCAATTAAAAGATCATTTGGAGTGGTGGAAGACATGTTAATACAAATGGACAAGTTTATTATTCTTGTGGACTTCGTCGTTCTTGATTTCAAAGAGGATAAGAACTGTCCATTAATTCTTAGATGACCTTTCATGAACACAAGAAGAGCATTGATTAATGTTTATAAAGATAAATTAACACTTAGGATTAGTGAAGATCAAGTGGAGTTCATCATGAACAAGGCCTTGAAAAATTCTAAAGAAAACAGTGCTTACATGAAGATTGATGTCATGGATGAAAGTATTCAAGAGTAAGAAGAGAGATGCTTTGAAGAAATTGATCTATGAAAGTCGAGACAGATAATGAAAATGAGAGGGAGAATGAAGAGGAGTTTAAAATAAACGCAGAGATAGAGGAGTCGGGTATTACAAGACATCAAGAATTATTAGTAAGAACTAAAGTAACCTTACCATCCTCCACGGAGAACCCACCAACTTTAGAGCTCAAACCTTTACCTACACACTTTAAGTATACTTTTCTAGGTGAAGGTCAAACTTTACCCATCGTCATTTCCAATCAATTGGATAAGGAACAAGACAATGTGGTGGTAGCAATTGTTAAAAAGTGGATGAAGACTATAAGATGGCAGATATCCAACATTCAAGGTATAAGCCTAAACATTGTTATGCATCAAATAAACCTCTAAGAAAAAAGTTAAGTGGTGAGGGAACATCAATGCAGGTTGAACCTCACATAAAGGAAGTGGTAAAAAAGGAAGTAGTGAAGCTTTTAGACACAGGTATCATATACCCCATATCGAATAGTGAATGGGTCAGCCTAGTATAATGCGCGCCAAAGAAAAGTATAATGACTATTATGGAGAGTGAAAGTAGAGAGTTAATTTTGACAAGAACAATCACAGGATGGAGAGTTTGTATAGATTATTGAAAGCTTAACAAGGTGACTAAAAAAGATCACTTTCCTCTCCCATTCGTAGATTAAATGATCGAAAGAGTGGCTAGTCACTCATTTATTACTTCCTAGATGGTTATTCGAGATAAAATTAGATATTCATCTATCCTGATGACTAAGAAAAGACAAGTTTTATGTGTCCTTATGGCATATTTGGGTATAGTCAAATGCTCTTTGGGTTATGCAATGCTTTAGCTACATTCCAAAGGTGCATGACGTCTATCTTTGTAGATACAATTGAGGACATAATTGAAGTTTTTATGGACAATTTCTCAGTCTTTGGAGACTTTTTTGAGTAGTGCCTGACTAATTTGGACAAAGTACTCCAAAGATGTAAAAAATCATGTCTGGTGCTAAATTAGGAGAAGTACCTTGAGGGAGTAGTTCTTAGGCATAAAAATCGCACTAAGGAAATGAAGTGAAAAGAGTGAAGACGAAGGTCATAAAGAAGCTCCCACCACCCATCAATGTAAAAGGCATGTCGGGATTGCTAGGTCATGCAGGATTTTACTGCCGCTTTATCAAGGACTTCTCATAAATCACAAGACCTTTAACAAACCTATTAGTTAAGGAAGTGTCATTTTGTTTTGATGATAATTGTTTATCTGCATGTGATCAATTAAAGAAGGTACTGACGTCAACACTGATCTTAACATCATCAGATTTGACACTCCCATTCGAAGTCATGTATGATGCTAGTGATCAAGTTGTGGGTTACGTGTTGGACCAAAAGAAGGATAAGAAGATGTAAGCGATATACTACGTATGCAAGACATTAACTAGGCCATAACTAAACTACATCACCATTGAGAAGGAGTTACTAGCGATGGTGTATGCATTTGCCAAGTTTCAATTGTACCTCTTAAGCTCTAAGGTGATCATTTTTATCAATCACGCTGCAATTAAATATCTTTTTCCAAGAAGGATGCAAAATCAAGACTTATTTGATGGATATTACAACCATAAGAATTTGACATCGAAATACGAGACAAAAAGGGAGTCAAAAAAGTAGTAGCAGATCACTTATCACGTCTCGAAGGAGGGGGAATCGAGCAAAGTGATGATATTAAAGAGAATTTTCCGATGAAACCCTAATGTTAATTGATAGTATGACAACATCATGTTTTGCTAATATAGCAACTTCTGTATCCAGTGGTAAGCTCCCTTTTGAGTTTTCATATCAACAAAGGAAGAGATTTTTATATAAGTGTACTTGTTACTTATGGGATGATTTGATCTTATATCAGACATATGTTGATGGAATCATAAAAAGGTGTGTTCTAGAGGAGGAGATGTCGGATATATTGACACGATGTCACAAAGCTCTGTATGTTGGAGATTATGGTGCAAACAAGGCGACAACTTGAGTACTTGAATGTGGATTCTATTAGCCACATCTATTAAAGATGCTCAAGCACTCATGGTATAGCGCGATAGATGTCAAAGAGTAGGCAACATCTTGAAAAGAGATGAGATTCACTTAGCCAATATCTTGGAAGTCGAAGTCTTTGATATGAGGGGCATGACTTTATAGGTCCTTTCCCATCCTACATGGGAACACATACATTCTAGTAGGAGTGGACTACGTATCAAAATGGGCCAAAGCTATGGCAACTCCAACAAATGATGGAAAAGTTGTTCAGAAATTTATTAAACAATTATTTAACTGACTGAAAGTGCCAAGGACAATTATAAGCGATAGAGGAGCACACTTTTGTAATAAATCTGTTGATGTCCTCCTTAAATGATACAAAGTACACCATCGTGTGGCCACATTATACCACCCGCAAACAAGAGGCCAAGTGGAGGTCGTAAATTGTGAACTCAAACGTATATTGGAGAAGATGGCGAATAGTTCAAGAAGCATTAAAGTTAGATGACACCTTATGGGCTTATCAGACTAATTTTAACACTCCAATTGGAACGATTCCATTCAGACTTGTGTATGGTAAAGCTTGCCATTTTCCTATGGAGCTCGAATACAAAGCATATTGGACAATGAAAACTTTAAATTTTGATTAGAAGTGAGCGGGTAAGAGAAGACACTTGCAAATAAATGAACCCGAGGAATTTCGCTTCAACACGTATAAGAATGCCAAACTCTACAAGGAGAAGGTGAAGAGATGCAGTGTTGTTATTCAATTCAAGATTGAAGTTGTTTTTAGAAAAGCTCAAATCAAGATGGCGTACACCTTTATGGTAACTTAAGTAATCACATATAGAGCTCTTGAAAAAATTCAAACAAGGAAACCTTCAAGTTAGACAGGCATCGTTGCAGACTGTAACTCAGAGAAGTGTTCTTTAGAGAAAGGGAAGTAATTTCTTTCCTTTCGAATAATTAAAAACACTTCCAATGATGAAGACCAAACTAATGACCATAACTTAGCATTTTCAACAGTTAATTAGTACATTTCAGTAGTTAGGTTTGTTTTTAATTTTATAATTAGGTTTTTTATCTCTTTATCATAATGGTTTGGAATGGTGTGGATGGTGAAACGATAGGGTGTTGTTGATAATATAAGCTAGGGAAGGAAACTAGGAGGTTATAAGAAGACAAAATGAAAAACGAGAAAAAAGTATTAAAAAAATTCAAGTCTCATGATCATGACCCAGTTTTGCAGCCCACTGTCACAATTGTGACTCCACGCTCATAATCATAAGCTAGGTTATACACCCTCTGTCACGATCATGACAGACGATTGGCATGGGTAAGAAATAAGGGATTTTCGTGACAAATGATTGGCATCGATTAGAAACAAGGGATTTTCATGATTTTTTTCCATTTTACCCCTCCTTCTTTCACCCTAACCCTTATATTCAATTTTTACTCATTTTGCTCATTTCATTTCTCTCTCTAGGATAGCCATCTCAAATTTCTCTAACTTCTCTCTACACTCATCGTAGGTTTTCTTTGCTTCTCTTTTCTCTTTTATCTTTCACCCATAATTTACATATTCTAAATGGATCCAAGAATCAAGTAGACGGTAAAATGTGCACATCCTAAAGGAAAAGTGTAGGTATCAAGGTGAGGTGTATGGAATAGAGTGGTGGACTTCGAAGCACCTTTTATGATATATTAAGAAAAACAAGGTATTCGGTTCTAAAATCTTCGTTCTAGAAATGTATGTGTGCCTAGGTACTTTGACTTTGATATCTTGAATACTTTTGGTTTGAAAGACAAGGATGATAATTTAGGTAGAAAGTCTAATGGGATAAATTCATGAATTTTAACTTTTTTGTCTATAAAGAATTGACCCGTGAATTTTTACTTCTCTTAAATTTGAATTGAGTAACCCTAATAAATTTTGGTTTTAGTTCTGAGGTCAAACATACCAATTGAATTATGAGATTACGTGGAAAATTGGTGGATTTTTGGAATTGACCATTATTGATCAACATGATAATTTCCGCGTTAAGCAGTATTAGACCCAATTGGAAGACTTTAATGTCAAAAATGCACATAATAATATTATTTGTAGTCCTAAACACTTGTTGTTTCACAAATATATGTGCCAAACTATTTTTGATAAATCCAAAAGTAACAAGTGTTTGGTGAAAGAACTTTTTATTTGTGGTACATGGATAATGATATTAAAGTTTATATAATCACACATTTTTAATATCATTATTACTACTCTTAAAAAGAAAAGCGGTAATCTTGGCATGGGTTATCTGATTACTGCAATTCCTGATTACAATGGTGTGAAAGTTGATGGACTAACTGTTGTTATGATTGAGTTTCTTAATCATCGTCATTTGAAGAGAGCTAAAATCTTGGAGGTCCAATATATGGAACTTCTAGATGTCAACTCTAAATAACACATGAAGCACAGGATAGGACAGGATAATTCTAGCTCAGCACCACCTCAGTAATAAGTTGAAGACTCAACTAGTGAGGAGACGAAGGAAGAAGAAGCAGTAGAATGGGAGAAGGTGCTAAATGTGGTTTCAGATAACAACAAACTGCTGAAGGTGACGGGGTAAGAACAATGATGACAGCTCCAAGACATAAAGAGAATCTACAAATATTTCATTGCTCAAAGCATTCAGATACTATCTCCAACACTGTATCATCGTAATGGGATCATGCTCTAACCTTTTTCTTTCCTTTTATTTTTTATTTTTCTTGCCATTTTTAGTTTCTTTTATGTGTTATTTGTTCTCCTTGCATTGAGGACAATGTGTTGTCCAAGTGTGGGAAGGTTTGCGTTGTTGTTGTCATCATGAGAGTGAATTTTTTCATATCATATTGTTAGTTTTTGCTTAGGTTGACATGGTGTGTAGTATACGTGTGGATTGTGTCAATGTGACAATGGCTATAACTTGACGAAAGTAGTTTAGCTTTGAACATAGTCTTTTAAGTTTTAAAGACATATTAGCTTGTGAAATTTGTGTTCTAAGTATCTTTGGTTAAATATGCATGTTAATTAAAATATGACGTTAGTTCATTCACCTTAGGAATTTTTTTACATACATTTATAATTATAAGTCAATTAAATAAGTAACATTGTTAGTAATCTTTCATGAGGATGCTTAGCTAAAAGAAATGAGGTAGGCCATGTGAAATGTGATATAAAAAAATTATGTGTATATTTAGAAATAACTATTTCACTAGATTTCTAGATATGAATAAAGCTAGTAGCCAATTGAGAATGTGACATAGCTAAGTTACTGGGGACATTCACGACAAAAAAATTTTCTTTGTGTCAAAAGATTATAATGACATTCCAACCAAACATATTAATAAAATGTGACCTAGTTAAGTAACCGGGGACATGTGCGACAAAATGTTTGTCTTCACGTCAAAAGAATAAGTCAACATTAAAGAAAATTAAAAAGTGGTGTTTGATAAATAAAACCTACCGATCTCGAAAAATAGCAAGAATTTTCATGAAAGGTTACTTAGTGATAGTTACAATTTTGATTGACCACTAATTATCAATGCATGTGCCTAAATGCTTGAGGTGAATGAATATGATGTTAAGGTTTTGATTAGTATATATATTCAATCTAAAGTGCTTAGCCATAAATTGCGTAAGTTAATATGTTTGAACAACTTGAATGATTATTGTTTGAGGTTAAATTGGTTTCGTGAAGTTAGATGTTATTGTATCATTATTGCATATGCATGAATGAATGTTTTATTGTTTGGTATGTTTGAGTTTGTATTTGTTTTGTTTTTTCTTAAGAATAAGCAAAAGTTTAAGTGTAGGGATGTTCATAGGTGTAGTTTACAATATGTTTTAGTAGGTGTTTTAGTGTGTTTATAGCTGTTGATTGGATAATTATTGCATGTTTAGGCTTAGAATTATGTTAATTTAATTATGTGTTTGTGTTTTTAAGTGTTATGTGGTTTAGGGCTTGTGTTTTTGAGGTGTTTTGATGTGTTTGTTAGTGTATGAACCCAGATAAATGAAGATTTAGAGCAAGCTTAAACAAAACGGCTAGGTCACGATCATGACATGAGTGTCACGGTCGTGATAGAAGGCCTCTCCCCAGGGTCACGATCGTGAGCTTTATACTAGGTCATGATCATGACACCAATATCACAATCATGACAGAAGATATTTCTACTGTGTCACAATCGTGACATCCCTGTCATTGTTTAGCGAGTGTCTGTCACGATCTTAACAGACACTCACCAAACATGGGGATCTCCTTCTGTTTTGATCTTTAGAGGGTATTTTTGACAAATTAACATGGGTAAGACCTAGACTTTACCTTAAATGACTCATTAACTATAAAAGAACATAACAAACCCAAGAAGACCTAACCTCCATCTTCACAAATTGAGAAAGAAGAAAGAAAGAACAAAAGGGTAGAAAAGGAGCAATAGCAACAGTCCAGCCATTCAAGAACATTCCAATCAAGTTCTTTATATCATTCTTTTATTTATTTACTTTCATCTTGATGTATGAATTGGGGTTGAGAATGTTAAACACATTGATGATGTTCTAATTTCATTTTAGGATTTGTTCTTGAATTATTTTATGACTTGATTGCTTTTGATTTCAATGAAATGTTTTGGGTGTTGTGATATTTGTGGTTGCTTCAAATATAGTTAATTTTTTCCACTTAATTAACAATTTTAACCCTTCAGTGCCTTCTTATGTGTTTCGTATCTCTGTAGGCTCTACCTTCCACACCATTTGATAGTTCAAGATCAAAGGGAACGATTGACAATTAGAGGCATCTCTAATAGCTTGTTTCAGTTGAGACGCATGATAGACCAGATGGATCCATATGGTGTGGGGAAGGTCAAATTTGTAGGCTACTTGTCCTATCTTTTGTAAGATTATGTAAGGATTAAAATACCAAAGAGTGAGTTTTTCATTTAACTTCCTGGCCAACAACTTATATCAATAGGGATGTAACTTCAAATACACCTTTTCTCCTACCCTGAACTCTACTTCCCTTCATCGTTAGTCAGCTGATTTTTCAATTTGATTTTGGGCCAACAACAATTGCTCATATAGCTCTAAAATCTTTGCATCTCTTTGACTTAACATGATTTCTAGCTCAAAATTAAAGGTTAAAGAAGTGGAGTCATACTTGATCAAAGAAGAAAGCTCTAACATATGTACTATTTTAAAGGGTGCACATTGTATAGATGTATGGAATGATGTGTTTACTAATATGAAACCGATTTTGACCACTCCCAATGTTGATAGTTAGTAAGGCAACAAAGATAGGACACTAGCTAAGCAGCTCACGTTGTCCATTGCTTTGAGTATGATTGTGTAGTAATTGAAACAATTCACTCCAAAAACTACTCATAAATACCTTATCTTGGTTTAAAACGATAAACCTAAGGAAGCCATAAAGTCTCACAAAATGAAAAACAAACTCCCCGACAACCTTTTTACTATGTAAGGATGCTTCAATAAGATGAAATGGTCATTTTTACTCAATTTTTCCACAATAATGAGGATGGTGTCAAAGTCGTGGAACTTGGGCAGCCACTCGATGAAGTCCATAGTGACTTCTTTCTAAATATCCCTAGGAATTAATAACGATTGGAGGAGTCCATCTGGGGAAAAGGTGTCCTACTTGTTTTGTTGGCATATTGGGAAAGAGTTAACAAACTTTTTTATGCCTCATCCCCATTCAAAATAACTCCCTCGTAAGTCTCTTTTAGGTTTTTATAAACCCACTGTGCCCCTTAATAGGATTTCTATGATATTTCTCTAGCATCTTTTTGACCAATGGGGACATCCTTAGAATAATGACCCTACCTTTGTACCGTAACTATACTCGTAGAAAAAATCAACCTAATTTGGATTTTGGGTTATGTTCCAAGGAGTGCCAAATCTATTACAGCTGAGGATCCTATTGTATTTCTTTTTGTAATCCCTCCCAATTCAATTTTTTGGTAGTCTAAATCGTATGTACTTTGGCCATGGTAAAAATTCCAATTAGAGCACCTATTATATGATTTTCAGTCCCTGGCTTGTAATAAATTATGCAATTGAATCATAACAATTTCACCAACCATTTTTGGTATTCTAGAACCACGTGCCTATATTAAAGAAGATGGTAGAGGCTGCATTGATATGTCCTTAATATGAAGTGTCATCCTAACAAGTAATGTCTCCATTTATGGGTAGCCAATATTACAACCATTAATTTCCTTTCATAGACTAATTTTATGTCTACCCTTCCCTTTTAATGCTTGGCTGAAGTAGGCAATTAGTCTCCTTTTTTGTGATAAATCTCGCTGTACCATTTCGGACGAATCCACCTTGACGACAAATGGGATGAAGAAATCTGTTAGGCATAGGGAGGGCACTTTTTTCATTTCTTCCTTAAAAGATTGTACCACTCGAGTGGCCTCATCATTCCAAATAAAGCCCTCCTTTTGTAGTAGTTAAGTTAGGGTTGTTACAATCTTCCCATAGTCTCTTATGAACTTGCAGCAGTACCCAATGAGTCACAAAAATCCTCTTAATTATTTAACACTATTGGGAATAGGTCATTCTTTCATCACCCTCACCTTATCTGAGTTAGTCGTTACTCCTTCTGCTAAAATTGTATGGTCTGGGTACCCTGATTATAATTATCAAAAGCAACGCTTCGTAAAATTGATAAACAATATGTGATTATGTAGAAGAGTTGGTACTCCATGATGGTGCAAGACGTGGTCTGTTAATGACAAACTATATATGAGGATTTTGATAGATAATTAAACATATTTTTACCCCATGTTTGATGTATTTTCGCTTGATAGTTAATACTTTTGTATATATTTAATACTTAATTTATTTCAAGTATGAATATAGATAATAATTGCCTTCATGGACTTAAAGAAGAAGAATTGAGATGAAAACACAACATAAAATGAAGATTCGATGCATAGAAGGGATGAACTATCATGCATATGCCTGTGTACTTCCCCAAGACTATGCACATTTGTGATATTTAGAAATTTTCAATTATGCACGATCATGCAAGTGACTATACATTGGCCAAAAACCTAGAATTCCATATAAAAGATTCTTTTCAGAGGTATAGGGAGAAGAGATGAAAGGAGGCATTCTGAACTTCTCAGAGGCAATTTCAGGTGCGATCGTGAGTTAAAGGAGCAAGAAACATGAAGATTTTATCTATAGATCCATTGGAATACAAGATCAGACCTTTACATCGTAAGAATATAGGATTGAAGACAATCAAGGAGATTTAAAATTATGATTTCATTATTTTCAATTTGTATTATTGTTTATGTATATTTGGTTTCGTATTCGCCAATGTGTAAATAAATATTTCCTTAGTATTTAGGTTAGATGAACCATATTTTGTTACCTTAACATGTGTTGACTCTTTTATTAATGCAATTGTTTGATTGATTTATTACGATCCTATTATATGTTTTATTTATGTTCTAATAAACCCGAAAATATTACATGATAATCTAACTTCATACTTAGAGATTGAGAAATCCCAGGTTTGAATAGATCTACCGTACCGTAATAGGAAAGAGTTTATTACAACCTTAAGGATAGGATGACATAATTCTTCCAGATTGTTAAACCTAATAGAGAGACTCATAAATTGGTAACGCAATCTTATAAACTTTAACCTTAGTAATTCAGTTGGAAACCTTATTATTAGTTATTAGTAGACTCAAGGTCAACTATTAGCATACCATAGGAGTCTCCACGATCCAATATATCAACAAAACAATTGCATAATAAAATATCAATCTGTTAAGAGTTTAGGGAGATTTAAAACCTAGATACTAATTTTCTAATATCGATAATTTTCTTAGTGCTTCCATAATTCTCTGTTCAATATCGTTGCCCATTTATTTCATTTGCTATAGTTTTTATTTTCTTTATTAAAATTCAAAATAAATTGATAGGTTAGATAATAAGAAAAAGGTAACTACTAGTACTCACTGTCCTTGTGGGATCGAGTTGAACATACTGGTACTAACTATAGCTATGTCGTGCACTTGCGGTTATTACATAATTGACAAACTCATGAAATAGGATAATCAAATTTTTGACATCATTGCCTGGGACAATGATATTAGGAAAACCTGAATGCTATTACTCTAGTCATTTCATTTCATTTTATTTTATCTTTGTTTTATTTTCTTTTATTTTAAATTTTCTTTTGTATTTATTTTGTTTTATTTTATTATATTGTCTTTGTCGCTTATTAATTTAATTATCTTTTGAATTTCTCTACTTGATCTTGAGTTTATGACGTATTGTAGGAATTATGATTCATTTTTATAGCCACAGCTCACAATGGAATGATGGAGTGGACAGTACTTTTATAGGAGCCAAAATATGTCTTCGCAAACTATGACATCACAATATGGGAAAGAGATTTCATCACATGTTTTCGGAGGTGCAACTGATGTTTAGGTTGTGTCGTGATATTAGTGGGAGTTACCACTAATATCATGAATTTTGAGCATTGATTTATATATGGGAGCGACCGAACACGTTCAATCAACCTGAAGGTGTATCATACAAGTACAACTGCAATTCAGAGTATAGCAACTCTTTCCCGTATCGATGGAGTGCTTACGTTCCAACTGAACACCCACAACACCAAGCACCTCCAGTTAACGAGTCAACTCTGGAAGATAGGATGACTGATTTCATTCAAGAATCGATAATGAGGCATCAAGAAACATATACTCGTATACAAAATTTGATGATGAACCAACTAGTGGGCATATTATTTGATGATATGCAAGGGAGTTTGCCCAATTCTACTAAAACTGATGCTATCAATCGAAAGGTAATCACCCTTAGTAGAGAAAAAGAGCTCCCAGTAGAAGAAGAAGCGGAAGAGGAAGAGGAAACAAGTCTTAGAGATAAATTAATGTAAATCCTTACTGAGATGAAAGCTAACCGACGCAAATTCGAAAGTAAAGAAAAGAAAAAGGTTAGTTTAATAAATGAAGTTACATTCTAAAAAGAGCTTCCGAAAGAAAAAGAAAATATCATAAATAAATTAATGGAATACCTTATCAAACTTAAAGCCAACTGATACAAATTCCAAGAAAGATTTCTTCATCTGAATTTCTTGAGTTTAACTTTGGGAATAACCAAGTTAAGCCTTAGTCATTTTTATTGATTTAACCCACATATTAACCTTTATCCTATTTTTCGTTGAAGACATTTATTGTTTTGAACCTTGAAAGTTATTTAAAATGTTTACTTATTGAGACTTGAAATTTTTGAAAGGTCTAGTATTTTTATTAACATGGTATTGAATATTGTGATTAATAAAACAAAAAAACAAAAACAAAAGCAAAAATAAAAAAAATTGAGTATAAAAAAGAAAAGAGAGAAAAGAATAAGTATATAGTATCAATAGATTTATAATGAAAGGACCTATGTATACTTGTAAACAAGTTTTGAAATATATTGTGTAGTAAATTTCCTTCCATCATAACCTTTTTACTATCCCAACCATATTATACCTAAACCTCATTACAACCTTGTAAAGACCTTTTGATTTTTGTTTCTAGTTTATACATAAATGATGGAGATATGATTTTACTGCAAGCCTATAGTAAAAATTCTACTATACATTGATTGAAAATTTTGATACTTTTCATGCTAAACACTTGAGTGCATTGAGTAAATTATTATTGAGGATGTAAAGAGATATGCTTTTGATTACTTGGGAAGTTAATTTTAGGATAAGTTGTCTCTAATTGTATGTTAATTTGACTCAATAGGATATGATGATGTACATTATGAATGGACATATTGAGATTGGTGAAGGATTGATGTTGTAAAATTTATAATTTTGATTATAGTTTGTTTAAGGCCAAGCAAAAGCTTAAGTGTGGGGATATTTGATAGATAGATAATTGAACATATTTTTACCCTATGTTTGATGTATTTTCACTTGATATTTGATACTTTTTATATATTTTTTGTAAGTAATTTGTTTCAAGTGTGTATACGCATAATAATTGCCTTAATGGACTTAAATGAGAAGAATTGCCTTAATACAGATAATAATCTACGAAAAATTTCGTTGTTAAATGCTTATATAGATGAACGTCAGTTTTGTTTTGATGGAATGTGGGTATTCTTCATTTTTTGAACTGTGATTGGTTCATTTGTTGTTTAAACGTGTTTATATTGGTGAATAATGAAAAAATGTAGTGGTTTTGTTATTAGTTAGAGATGAATTCGGTTTGTCTATGAATTGTTCGATGAAATGTCTCTTAGGGATATTGCTGAGACTTGGTTAATGCCTAGAATGAATATTCGTTATTGAAATCTAAAGAAAATGCCTAGAGTAGTTCCATAAGACTTGAAATGGAAAACGAAATGCCTATAGGTAGTTCTTAGGGCTTAAAACTAAACTAAAATGAAATGGAATCTCTAGAATGAATATTAAGGCTTTAAAATGGGATCACAATTACTCTTAATTTTTTTGGTTCATGAAAGCAGATTGTAATCACTACTTAAGTTCTATCTAAAATTGAAGAAGTTGTTATATCATTTTAAGACCACATCTTTTCTTGTTTTATCCTTGTGAATCTTCTTCCAATGTTGCTCATCATTATATTAATTCAACAACACCTTCTTATACCATCCCTTAAATAGCATTGTAGAAGTTAAATGTTCCCAACATCCCTTGGCTAAATGTATCGAGTATAATCCTAATAACAATGTATAGCACGTCCTTTGTCAAAGATCTATAATGTACTCCCCTTTAAATCCCTTTAAGGTTGAAATTTCTAAGAGTGAGACTAGTTTAATCTAAAATCCTTCAAATATTTTGAACAAAATATGAACTCCCCTTTACCTCTCTCTTAAAAGTTTATGATACTAAATAAGGTCCTAAATATATGAATATTATAGTATAATTAGATTAGTGTAATAGAACCTTCTAAAATTATATTCATAAGCTCTATAAGGCTTAACTCTCTAACCAAAAAGGAAACAAAAATCTAATCAAGAATATAAGGAGCATTTAGTTCAAAGGTTTTAAATTGCAACTTTAATCATCATAACATTAAATTGCTCAAGGAGACATATGAGATTTGGAAATTGTTAATTAAATTAGGTCTTAGTTCAAATTTATTAATCGATGAAATCATTCAAAAGATTATAACTTCTAAAAGACATAATGAGGAGCCAGTTGGCTTTATAAGGCTATCTGCACTAGGTGTCTTATATTGTTTATCAATGGAAATTTAACTTGAAAACTAAAAGGTCTTTAAAAAAGGGAGAAACTTTTCATGGTTTCTAGTTTTTCCACTTTAATAATACTTTCCTTTCTTTCCTATAAGAACATTAAAAAAATCACTTTTAGCATGTTTGTTATGAGATCTTTACGATGATGAAGATAGATTTTGATTTCATTCAAGCAATAAGAACTTTAGGAAGTGTTATGAATGATGACAAATTTGATGACAAAGAAGCCTATATGAATGTATAAGTGTTACAGGCTCTTTTGGTGTGTCCTTATATGAAAATTTTGCATATTTTTACCATAGGAACCATGTCTTTTAAGTTTAAGTTTAATTACTTTTCTCTCTTAATATTTAATAATTTCTTATATTTCTTTGTGATTATATTTATATTATCCTTATCACTCTCACTTATATAAGCCTTATATATAATTTTTCTCCTCTTTAGAGGCTTTAAAATCACCTCTTATTGTTGAAGTAAGCTCCTTTTCATGTAATTCATTCATCTACATCTCAAAGGTTAATAATTAGATTAGCTTTTCCAATGGTATGGTCTTTAATTTTGATATTTTTGTTTATTGTATTTCTTGTAAGCCATATTCTATGTTGAAGAGAGTCGATAATTGTCCAACCTGATTCGTCTTCTTTGTAGTTTTCGATTATTTGTCTATTAAGGTAAGTCGTTCAACTAAGTAATGTCTACAATGTGATTGATTTTGTGTTGTTCTTTACAATTTTACTTATAACAATGATTGATGAGATTTTATGCTAGAGTTTAGGAGTCTAAGTATTTATGTTTAGACATTGTTTAAATTGAAACATATAGACTTGAACTTGTTCGTGATTAATTGAAACTTAGTATTAACATAATAAATTCATGTAATTGACATGACAATTATGTGTATAATAAACCCCTATAATAGTATATAGGCTGAAAACCCGTGATATAGCTCCCATGAGACTTATCGGTGAAAAATTCCATGAGTCTAGGAGTCACAACCAGAACTTACTATCTTGATTCATATGGAGTAACAATGCCATGTACTATAGTGCTTGTTTAAAATCAAACTTTGGAAATCAAATTGTAGCTGATTAATGCAAACATAATTATCTTGGTTTTGTATATTATTGTTTGGAATATTGTTAGAATCATTGATGGCTAGATGTATGAATTACATAAATATTATTATATGTCGAATGAGTTTGTATAATTATGGATGATTTGAGGCATAATAAATCCCTAAGATCATATATAAGTTGGAAACTCGCAATGTAGCTCCCGCATGTAAGAATGTCAATAGGTCGAGTAGGGCTTGGGTTGGGCCTGGGCCTAGGCCATTCTTAGCCCTACCTGACCCAACCACAAGCAAGGTGGCCCGTGACCTGGCTCGTGGCTGGATAAGTCACAGGTGGGTCGAGCTTATATTTTTATAAAAAACGTCAAAAACGATGTAATTTTTTACAAAAACGACATCGTTTTTAAAATTAAGTGCTCAACTCGACCTCCATCCCCCCAGTCAGACCGACCACTTTTGGCCCATGACTCGATCATCCCAAGAAAAAATGGAACCGAGCCAGACAGACCGAGCTAAAATTAACATTCATACCTATAGGCTTATCAGTGAAAAATTCCACAAGCTTAGGAATCACAAAAGAACTTGCTTTCTCGATTCATATGGTGTAATAATGTCACGTACCATAAGGCTTGTTTAAAATCAAACTTTGGAAATCAACTTATAAGTGATTAATTCAAAAATAGTTATCTTGGTTTTGTATGTTGTTATTAGTAATATTACTATAATGATTGATGGCTAGATGTAAAACTTACATAAGTATTTACTACATGTCGATTGAGTTTGTATAATTACAGATCATTAAAGGCATAATAAACCCCTATAATGGTATATAGTCTAAAAACCCATGATGCAGCTCCTATGAGGCTTATTGGTGAAAATTTCTGTAAGCCTAGGAGTCATAGCAAGAAGTCCCTTTCTCGATTCACAGGTGTAAACAATGTCACGTATTATAATGCTTAGTTGGCATATTGTTTTATTTGGCTGATACTCATATATGTTGAGTTTTCTAATTGTGAACTCATATAGTGGGATAGGTTCATTTTAATTTAGAGGGAAAATGGTCAGAGACTTGTAAAAATTTAGGGAATGTTCTGTAAAGTAAAGATTAAATGTTCTGTAAACTTAGGAGAAATGAAGGATACTAATTATGAAATCACTTTTTTAAATAATAGTTTTGCAGAAATGAGTAATGTTGATAGATCTTGGATGTATAGATGATTAACATTCGATGGTTTCATTAATCCTAAGTTTGATAAAGGAGTTGAAGCTTTTATTCACTATGCATGTTCTCAATCTGCATATATGGATGGTCCAAAGATCAAATGTCCATATAAAAAGTGCAAACATATTTGTTTTCTTCCTAGTGATGAACCAACTGAATGTTCATTGTTAAAAAATGGTTTGCTCCAAATTATTTTGAATGGACACAACATAAGGAGCTAATAATTTGTAGCACCTTAAGGGGTAATAAAGTAAGCTCGTCAATAAATATGGATGGGTGCTTTGAAGGGGGACTGGATTTATAACAAATAATATGGGCGTAACTGAAAATCCTTACACCTAAACGGTTTACAATGCAGTCAGTTATACTTTTCCAGGCAAATATAGAAAATCTTGAATAAGAATCAAACCCATAGTTTTTTTATTTACTAAAATCAGCTGACTAAGAATTATGACCAAATTGTGATACCACTACTTAATTATAATTAATTGCTAGAATACTGAACATAAAGTCTAAAGGACGTATTTCTAATCGAAGTTTGGATAAAATTCTTTCTTGGTATAATTAATCATTGCCTCTTAATCATACAATAGTTGATAATTTCTACAATATGGAGAAAGTTATTAGAGGTCTTAGTTTGCCAGTTTAAAAAATTGATTGCTGTAATTTTATATGTATGTTGTTTTGGGAGATAATGTGGAATTACAAGAGTAAAAATTTTATGGTCAATATAGGTTTAAAGTTAGAAAGCATTATATAAAACAAAAATTAATAACCTAAAAGCGGATACATATGCCTTCCTACTAACTCCAAGACTTCAAAGACTATATGCCTCTGATGTTACTGCATCTCACATGAGATGGTATAATGAACATAAACAGAAAGATGGAATAATGAGTCATCCATCAGATGCACTAGCATGAAAATATTTCAATAACACGCATTTTGAGTTTGCAATTAAAAGTTGGAATGTTAAAAAGAGATTATTAGCAAACGAAGTCCAACCTTTTGGTCAATATGGCTAACAATATTTATCATGACTAATCATAATTACTCCATATAATTTGCTTCCATAGATATGTATGAATGAGACATATATGTTCTTGACAGTGATTGTGTCAGAGCCTACGAATCCAAAACATAAAATTAATGTTTTCTTATAACTATTAGTATCTGAATTGTATCTTCTTTGGGAATTTGGTGTGGAGACATATGATGTGTCCCTTAAACAAAATTTTTTGTTAAGATCACCTTTGATGTGGACTATTAGTGATTTCTCTGAGTATGCTATATTTTCCAAATGAAGCACAGCAAGGACATTGTATCAATAATTTTGATGCATTTTATCTTCCTAACGAAAAACATCTTAGTTTGAAAATCACATAAAATTTCTTCCTCTAGATCAGCCATTTAGACGTAATAAAAAAATCATTAAGAATAAGATAGTACAAACGCCTCCTACTACCTTACAAAGTTGGTGAAGAGATATTGCAAGAGATTGATGAATTATGGTTGCTAAAAGTTACAAAACTTGAAGCTGAAGAAGTTAATAGAAGCATTAGTAAAAACTTTGGTTGGAGAGAAAGAAGTATCTTTTAGGATTTGCCATATTTGGAAAAGTAATTTGATACGTCATAATCTAAATGTGATGCATATTGAAAAAAATATTTTTGACCATTTGTTCAACATCATATTTTACATTAAAGGGAGGATAAAGGACAACGTAAAATCACTAGCTAATTTGAAACCTTTTAATAGAAGGAATGAGTTAGATAAAAATCTTTACACCAGTAAATATCCAAAAACATGTTAGACTTTGGACAAAAAACAAAAGAAATTTTTTTGTGAATGGTTGAAAAGTCTAAAGTTTCCCGATGGTTATGTTTCAAACTTTACAAAGTATATAGACATAAGAAAGTACAAATTATTTAGGATGACAAGTCATGATTGTCATGTGTTTATACAAAGGCTAATTCTAATTGCAATTTAGAAGTTGATACCGAATAAGGTTTAAGAAGCTATAGCATAATTAATTTTTTTTAAAAGCTTAACAAAATCTGAAATAAAGTTGGTTGAAACGAAAAAACAAGAAAGGGAAATTCCAATTATCTTGTGCAAATTGGAAGGGATTTTCTCTCTAAGCTTATTTAACTGTATGGAGCATCTACTCATACTGTTGGACCCCGATTTCTTCTTACTACATGTTGGGGATAAATTTTATTATTTTGTTGTGATTAGGCTTTAATTTTAATGTTTTTGAGGGATA
>JANQBM010247961.1:0-21791 GCA_025594535.1 Erythroxylum domingense | reverse complement strand
TGAATTGAGTGTTGGTTGATGTGGAAATGGTATAGAAGATGTAGAATGTGAGTTAGGATTAAATCTGGAAATTTTGTGTTTGTATGTGTTTCAGTGTTTCTACCATAACATTTTACGTGGTTGTACAATTAAGATGATATTTATCTTGAATGAAACTAGAGAAGTGCAGGTTAAAAGTCCGCAGTCAGGCGGCAGTCAAGCGTTACAGAAAAAGAAATCAAATGCTAATCTGGAGCGTACTGTGAGTAGACCTAGATGGTCTTATTTTATTGTTTTTTTGTTTGAAATTTTTGTATTAATTGATTTCTGAATAATTATATGAATTCGATAATATGAATGTGATAAATTGTATTGGGTTTCGGACAGGAGGTCCGATGATTGTGTTTATGATTGTGGATATTGAATTGTTACTTGAATGTGAATTGGATGGACTATGTGTAAGCATTGTGATTGACATAAATGTGTTTTGAATATACATTATATGAGTGATAAGTGCCGGACTATGGTCCGATGAAAAATGGGTCTTTGTTTGTGAATGGGCATATATATATATGTGAATGATGCATTTCATTGCGTAGTGCTTGAAATATATTGGCAGTTGTGACTCGAGTAGCCACCGATCAGAGCTTAATGCTCAACGTGTGACTCAGAGCCTCAGGCTCAACGCTCAATGAGCCCTATATGGGACAGTTATCAATGAGCCTTATATGGGACAGTTTAGGCACTCGGTCACAACCAAGTAACAATTGGAAAGTGAGTCTCATGGGCATCACATGTGCATTATATAAATGATGAAATCTTAATAAATGTGAAATGTGAACTGTGTGATGTGTGATTTTTGTGTTATGTGATTGGGTGAGCCATCGATGATAGTCACTCACTGAGTTCGCAAAACTCACCCAAAATTTGCAATTATTTTTCAAGACTCAGAAGAATACCCCGTTAGGCAACGAGAGTATGATTATTGCATGCAAGTCTGGGATAGAGGTCGGGATCAGTTCGCGTCTGCATTGTATTTCTTTATTTTGCACTGAATTCTATATTCTGCAAAATGTTGTATTATTTGTAATCAAATATTACAGTTTGTAAGAAGTTTGGGAAATTGAAAATGTTTGTATTTTGTAATTTGAAATGGGCCCAAATGGCTACTAAAAGTTTTTGTTGATTACATTGTTTTGTATCAAATGATTATAAAACAAAGTGGAACGTTTTGGTTATCGATTTTCTATACTTTATGATTGCGGTTTATGTGGTTTTAAAAAATAAAATATATACCGACTTTCAATTGTTTAGTGATGTGGCACACCACCCTTGCGAGACACGGACTCGGATATCACCATCGATATCGGGTTCGGGTCCAACTGGGGTGGGGTGTTACATTGTGGGTCAAATATAAGATATTTGATTTTATTAAGATTAAATTAATTATAATTAGAATTTGATTTTAATTATAATTAAATAGATTTAATTTTAATAAAAGGCTTATGATTTTTCTATAAAAACGAAAAGCTTATAGAAGCCAACACTTTTTGTCTTTTCCTCTAAAAAGTAGTTTGGGAATTGCTCTGTGGATAACATCAGAGGCTGGACACTTGGACAGCTCATGATTGATTGATTTGAAAAGTTTTTCAAATATTTCCAACAGGAAAGTGAACAAGGTACGACTTTTAAATCGTTTTTGTTTTTATTCAAGTTTTACAATTATCGGGATCCGTAAAAAATTTTATGTTCTGCTGCGTCCGTGATTCAATCACGATTGGTTTCCAACACTTAGAGGGTGAAATTTTCATTATACCCGAAGGTTACATGGTCATGCCGTGTATATTCACACTGGCCATGTATTCATGATGCAGAAAAATTTCCAGACCTGAAGGTTACATGGTCTACCCATGTTGTTTCATATGGCCTATGTTTTTACCCTCCAAACTACAAAATCTCATTTTTAGTTCTTCACAAAAGTTGTAGATCCAAAAGTCCTTGTCAAAACCGTCTAAAGAATATCTTAATTTGATATCTCTAGTAAAAGTTATGCCATTTGCTCCGAGATAGGTACAATGTGATTGAGGACATGAGCATGGTTGATTCTTTTCGCCATAACTTCATAACCCGACCTCCAAGTTAAGTGATTCTTGAAGTGATAGATTCCTAACTCATTTTTATACCTTTCCAAAAAAATTTTCAGCCCTTTGTGATGATTCTAAGAAGATTTATTGAAGGAAAATGAGGGTTCATTAGAATAACCCTACAACGAAACCCGCTCACGCTTTTCGACTTCAGAACGATAGTTGGGCTCCGGGAACAGGGTCCAGCATTAAAAGCAATTAAATTCAGTTTTCCAAAATAGGGATTTCCAAAAAAAATTTCATGATGCATGTATGAAATGAAAAACAAAAATTGTAAAACAGCAAAATCTAGCAAAACAATTAAACAACAAACATAACACGCAAACCAACAATTACGCAAATAAAACAAGCAAAGTTAAACAATTTAAACTTTCCCCTCCCCACACTTTAGGCTAAACATTGTCCTAAATGTTAGCAAATGAAAGAAAAAAATAATAAAAAGTAAAGCTTCTCTAAGTGATGCGCTAAGGTGATGGTGGAAATGGTGGGTCGCCATGACCGCTACACTTGAACCAATGGGTGATGTTGCACTCAATCTTTGTGACTTGAGTTTGTAACTTGTTGAGCAAACTTTCCAAAGTGCTTAGTCGTTGCTCCAACCATCCCATTTATTCCACAAGTACCATGGATGGAGCTCGAGAGGGCCTAGCTGTCTCAACATCCGGTGGTGGGATCACAGACTCTCCATCGGCTAATACACGAATAACCGACCCAGGCAAATCGTTCTGCCCTTAATTTAGTTGAGCAAACAGATATCCGCATCATCCTCGTAACCAAGATTCTCGTCTTATTCATGGGCTGTGAGAATGTTCTGCTGAATGCATGGACCATATTTGGATCTAGAACAATGTCGACGCTCCTTGGTGACAGTCTCTTCGTCATTCTCTGCGTCTGCCACTGCTGCCCTAGGTTGGGTGTCCTCCTCATTAGCATTAGGGTGCTTTTCTACTCCAATGGCATTCTCCTCTTCTTCAATTTCATTTTTGTCATTGGAAGGAGGAGGAGGTGTTACAGAAACTCGGCGTTTGCGAGTGGAGCGTCGAGGTGGTGCAACATCTGCGAGTGGCTTGTCATTGTCGATTAGTGAGGTGGTTGTAAGTAGAGGTCGAACACGAAATCCTGGCATGGAATGTGTGTTGTGTGGTGCGGCGTTATTGGGGCGGTGTCAAATGGGTGGTGCGGTGTGGTTAGGGGTGACATCGGATGGGTGGTGTGGCATGGTTGGGGGCAGCGTCGGATGTGGGAAGAAGAAGAGGGAATATATTTTAAGGTTAAAAATTGGATTTACTAAAATACCCTCCCCACACTTAGTTTAAAACAATGGCCAAAAATTACAACCATGTCACCTTGCTTTGGCTACTGCTGATTTACTCATCTTTAAAATTGTTTGCATATTTATGCAGACCATTTAATCAACCAATTTTTTGTTAGCACACCATGGCAACGATCAAACTATACTATCCTGTAAAACAATAAAAATCTCACGACCAAGTGATATCCAATAACAACAAAATGTTGGAACAAAATTCAAAAAGAAAATATCAAAAAATAAGAAACCTGACAGAATTATGAACAACTAAAATTTAAATTGCGAAGAACAAAATGCAAGCAAACCTTGAGTTGCCTCCCAAAAAATGCATTTGTTTAACGTTGTTAGCTCGACAAGAGCCCTATTCAGTTATAGGGAGTTTCACGCAAAGAGTTAACTTCAACGTAATAGGGCTGAAATCCTTCGTAAAATGGCTTCAAACGATGGCCATTCACCTTGAAAATTTTTCCTATTTCCATACTTTGAATATCCACAACACCGTAAGGATAAATCTTTGTGACTACCAAAGGTCCAATCCACTTAAAGCACAATTTCCTTGCAAAAAGTTTCAAAGTCGAATTAAATAAAAGCACCTTCTGTCCAACTTTGAGTTTCTTCTCAGAAAGCTGCTTGTCGTGAAATGCTTTAGTTTTGGCCTTGTATATAATAGTGTTGTCGAAAACATAGTTCTGTAGTTTTTCCAATTTCTGAATTGAAACTTCCTTTGTTGCCCAACAGCATCAAAATTCATGTTGCACTGCTTCACAGCCCAGAATGCTCAGTGCTTCACTTCTTCTGGTAGATGACAAGCCTTGCCATAAATAAGTCTGTAAGGAGACATATGTAATGGCATTTTTAGGTAGTGAGGTAAGCCCAAAGAGCATCATCCAAGTGCCAGCTCCAGTCTTTCCTGCTGAAATTCATAGCTTTCTCCAAAATATTTCTTACCTCTTGATTAGACAATTCAGCCAATCCATTGGTTTGAGGGTGGTAGGCTGTGGAGGTCCTGTGCACAACTCTATATTTCTTTAGCAAAGCAGCAAACACTCTATTACAAAAATAAGTCCCGTCATCACTAATGATTACTTTCGTAGTGCCGAACCTAACAAAGATATTAGTCTTCACAAAATCGATAACAACCTTAGAGTCATTAGTTCGAGTGGCTTTTGCCTCTATCCATTTCAAAACATAATAAACAGCTAACAAAATATATTCAAAACCAAATGAAGATGGAAAAGGGCCCATGAAATCAATTTCCCACACATCAAATATTTGACAAACAATAACCGGGGTCTGAGGCATTTCATTTCTTCGACCTATACTGCCAGTCATTTGGCACCTGTCACATGCTTTGCAAATGTATAAGAATCTCTAAAAATTTCAGGCTAATAGAAACCATATTCAAGCACTTTCCTAGATGTCCTATTAGGACCGAAATGACCACCACAAGCAAATGTATGAAAAAATTGCAATATGGAATAAATTTCACATTCAGGTACGCACCTTTGAACAATTTGGTCAGAACACATTTTCCATAAATATGGATCATCCCAAATGTAATAACTAACATCATTCTTCAACTATTGCGTTGGACAGATGTGCTACCATCTGGGAATCCATTCTGGGTGATAAAATTGACCAGATCCACGTACCATGGGTTTTGACGTGGCCATGTTGAAGTCATCGCAAATAGTTGTTCATCAGGAAACTCCTCAGTAATGATCATATCATCTCCAGAGGTGTTGTTCAACCTACTCAAGTGATCTGCCACTAGGTTTTTCACTCCCTTTTTATCTCTAACCTCAATGTCAAATTCTTGTAGCAGAAGAACCATCGAATAAGTCTTGGCTTGTCATCCTTTTTGCTTATCAAGTACCGAAGAGCAGCATAATCTAAATACACTATCACCTTCATGCCAAGCAAGTATGATCTAAATTTCTCTACTGCAAAGACCATAGGAAACATCTCTTTCTCAGTGGTTAAATAGTTTTGCTGAGCACTATCCAACGTCTTTGATGCATAGTAGATCACAGGAGGGTCACGTCCTACCCCCTGCTCAAGAACTGCTCCTACAGTGTAGTTACTGGCAGGAGCTCGAAAGGGAGGTTCCAATCTGGTTGTTTAATCATAGGTGCAGTAACCAGCTTTTTCTTCGAAATATCAAACGCCCTTTTGCAGTCTTCATTGAATTTAAACGACACATCTTTCTGCAAAAGGTTGCTCATTGGATGGGCTATCTTCAAAAAATCTCTGATAAATCGCTTGTTGAAAACCTGCATGACCAAGAAAAGAACGTACTTCCTACACATTTGCTGGGTAAAGCAGTGAGCTAATCACATCAGTTTTTGATCTATCCACTTCAGTGCCCCTAGTCGAAACTATATGTCCTAATATGATGCCTTGATTAACCATGAAATGACACTTTTCATAATTAAGCACAAGATTTTTTTCAATGCATCTTTTTAACACTTTCCTCAAATTTTCTAAACGAGATGTAAAGGAATCTTAGTACACAGTAAAGTAATCTATGAAAACTTCAATAATTTCCCCTACGTAGTCAGAAAAGATACTTACCATACATCTCTGAAATGTCATCGGAGCATTGCAAAGACCAAATGACATATGTTTGTAAGTGAAAGTGCCAAACAGACAAGTAATTGTCGTCTTTTCTTGATCTTTAAGCGCTACATGAATCTGGTGAAAGCCTGAATAACCATATAAACAACAATAATGAGAATGACTTGCAAGTCTCTCAAGCATCTGATCAATAAATGATAAAGGAAAATAATCTTTACAGGTAACAACATTTAATTTCCTATAATCAATATATAAACACCACACGTTTTGAACTCTAGTGGGTATTAATTCATCGTTCCATTGTCAACAATAGTAATGCCAGTTTTTTTAAGAACTACCTGTGTTGGACTTACCCACTTGCTATCTGAAATAACATAGATCAAGTCTGTAGCCAATAATTTTAGTATTTCTTTTTTCATAACCTCCATCATTGGTGGATTCAATTGACGCTGAGGTTGCCTATTGAGTATGTAATCATCCTCCAAAAGGATTTGATGCATACAGATGGTAGGGCTGATTCCCTTGATGTCTGCAATCGATCATCTAATAGCTTCTTTATTCTCCCTGAGGACACGGATAAGCTTCTTCTCCTCTAAACCGCTCAATTGATTAGAAACAATCATAGGTAATGTTTCGACCTCCCCCAAGAAGACATACTTGAGGTGTGCAGGAAATGGTTTGAGCTCCAATATTGGCGACTGAAGAATGGAAGGGAGTAATTTGTTGACGTTAATCTTCAATAACTGCTGTAACATGCCAGACGCAACCTGTAATGCCTACAAATCATATATAGCATAGACCATACCGCTTTGAACTACCCATTCAGTCTCGATTTTTGCTAGCTTCGTAGGAGTAATGTTATCAGTTATTGCAGCCTACAAAAAATCATCAACACACAACTCGAGAATTTTCTCGGTTAAGGGATTAATACAATCAATAACAAAAGTTGTACAATAATCAACAGGATGCTTAATGATATTATTAATATTGAATGTAACTTTGGCACCATCAAACTTCATAGTTAAAGTCCCCTATGAACATTAATTTTTGTCCTAGAAACGCTAAAAAATGGGTGTCCTAATAACATCATCCTAGATGCAGGTGACCCCTCATCCTCCATTCTCATTACATAAAAATCTGCAGGAAATACTAGATCATCTACCTGCACTAAAACATCCTCCAACAATCCCTCAGGGTACCTAGTGGTGTGATAAGCTAATGTTAAAATCACACCATTTTGCTTCAACGGACTAACATTCAATGTAGTACAAATAGACAATGGCATAAGATTTATAGAAGCCCCTAAATCTAGCATAGCCTGTTTTATAGTAACATTGCCAATTTTACAAGGAATGTAAACATACCTGGGTCCTTTTCCTTTACTAGTAACTTTCCTGCAACACTGCCGAGGCATTCTCACTCATCACTACATTCTGATTGCCCTCATCTTGGTCATGCTAGTAACCAAGTCCTTTAGAAATTTGCAGTACCTTGGTATTTGTCTAAGCAATGTGAGAAGGGGGATGTCGATTTCCACTTTCTCAAAAATCTTTAAAGCCTCCTCATCATTTTGCAATTTCTTCTTCTTGGCTAACCTGTGTGGAAATGGAGACCTTTCTGGATTAGCTGTCACAATATTCTTGATTTCAGCTTCTTTTTTTGGTTTGACAGTTTCAACATGGTCATGTTGAAGTTTCTACAATCCTCCAGCACTTTCAATTTCTTTTCCATTATGCAAGGTAATGGCACTGATGTTTTGCCTAGGATTGACAGTGAGCTGGGAGGGCAATTTTTCTTGATTATGCGCAGTAGCTAGTTGACTAATTTGCTCACTCAGCTCTTGAAAATTTTTATTAGTCTGAGCTTAAAAGTGTGCTGAATCAATCTGAAATTGAACCATACTCTACAGTTGTGTATTGGTTGTCAATTGAACTGTAGTCAACTGTGGCATAAGATCCTCTAAGGTAAAAATTCGGTCATCATAGTTAGGCCCCAGAAGTTACTACTGCTGTTGTTGTAGATGACGCTGCTGACTATTTTAACCTTGCTACCTATTTCCATATCTTAGATTGGGATGATCCCTTCATCCTAGGTTGTAAGTATTCGAATAGGGATCATATTTTCTCAAAGATTGATAATTATCATTGATTGCATTGACATCAGCATCCATAGTATCATCTTGCAAAGTCAGGCAAGCATCAGTAAAATGGCCCTGAAATCCACAAATATGGCAAATAAGGACTTGTGGTCCTTTGGTTATAGAATTTGCATTAACACTATTAGAATTGGAAGAATTAATAACTTGTCTTTCCAACAATTCAGCAATCTTTTCAAGTCTACTTTCGAGTTTAGAACTACTTACCTCATGGACAACTCGAGTGTGTGTCTCTGAACGATACCCAAATTGCTGAAGATTTGCAGCCATTGCTGCGATTAAGTTTCTGGCCCCTTGAGGTGTCTTGTTCACTATGGCTCCCCCACTAGCAGCATTAAGAATTTTCCTATCATTCAATAACATCCCATCATAGAAGTATTGAATAGGGAGCTACTCTGTAATTCCATTTTGAGGACAACTTGCGCAAAGCCTCTTGAATCTCTCAAAATATTCATACATATTTTTTGTATCTCCTTGTCTGATGCCACAAATCTTTCTATGCAAACTAATAGCTCTGAAAGCTGGGAAGTATTTTTCTAAAAATAAGCGCGCCATATCAGGCCATGAATCCACTGTCCCAGGTGGAAGATAATACAACCAGTCTCTAACTGCGCCCTCTAGAGAAAAAGGGAAAGCAGGTAGTTTTAAATGATCCTCTGTTATGCCTCTCGGTTTGAATCTAAAACAGACCACATGAAAATCCTTGAGATGTCTATTCGGGTCATCAAAAGGTAACCTATGAAATATTGACAAAGCCTAAATTAACACAGCCTTCAACTCAAACCCATCATCTGCAGCCCAATACTGAATACATAGAGGTTGATCCTCTTCCGGTGGTGCAAGCATGTCTCTCAGAGTTGCAGAAGCTCGATTTTTGACTGGTTGTGCAAGTGGAATAGGTTGCTAATTTGCCATCTCTACTTCTTCAAAATCTTTCAATAACTCAGTCTCAAAAATAAGCAAGTTCTTAGTTTGGTCAGGTAAGACTTGCATAGAAATAGAAGCTTGTCTTTTGCACAGTTTAGTAGCTTTCTTGAGTTGTTTTGTGGTCTTCTCTATCTCCGGATCAAACAATAAATCACCTGCAAAACACAATTTCTCTTGCAAACAACGAAAAGAAAATGATTAGCAACACAAACAAATAAAAACTTAAACACTGATCTCTGGCAACAACACCAAAATTTGATGAGGTGTCAAACTAGCAAAAATGAATTCCTACTCTAGAATACTTAAACGAGCAAAGTGGTGAATAGGGTTGAACCACAAAGACCAGTGTAGCAATTGTTTAGTTGTGCAGAAATAATAAAAATAAACAGAATTAATTTAGGAATTATCAATTTTAGAACACGAAATCACACAGAAGGCAATTAAAATAAGGACTAAAATAATATAAAAAAATACCTAGGCAAGGTAATCCTCCTTTCAATACTGTAATCCGATCATAGACTCTAAAACATAAATTCAGTTCATTCTTATGGACAAAGTTATAGCAGATAGTGAACAAAACACATTGATCAATCCATTCGTAATTATTTGATAACCTCAAGTAAAGCTCTGTAGATTATTACCCTAACCAATTAGAATATTCTCGAGTAAATCTCTGTAGAATATAATCTATAGCAGCAGTAGACTCTAATGGATCTTTGTCTTAGCCAACAGAATCGGAGAATTCGTAATCTATTTAGACTAAATTATTTAATCTCACTAATTTCTTAATTGAAATTAATTCTCCACTTCGATAGATAGAAATCATGGATTCACTAATTTATTCGGCAATTTATTACCAAGTTAATCAATTAATAGGCCTTATTAATCAACAAACATGGCAATAATAAATCAATTAAAGCACGGATATCAAACAAACATAAAAGATAAACAAAGGCAATTAAATCAAAGGAGTCTCACGAATTACATTAATCGAATGTTAGATACCTTGTTTCGATGAAAAGTTAGCCATGCATAGCAATAGTAAAATACAATATTGTTAAAGGAGAGTCATTTTGTCTTTTTCTCCTACCCATAAGAGCTACTGCCACTGTTTCTCAATTCTAAAGCTGATCATCCTTTTTTTCTCCCAGTACGTCTATTCATAGTCTAGGTTTTCTTTCTTTACAATTAACAAAATAGGCCCAAATTAAACATGAAAATAAAGCTCCAATGGTCTACAAAATAACTTGACTTCGTCCAACATAAGCGGTTGTGTCATTCGGGCCCAAATCCTTAGGTAATTAATTTGAGATTCGCAGGTAGCAATCTGCTAGCGTCGTGACAGCTTCAACATGGTCATATTGAAGTTTTGTCTAGTTCCAGATTAGCCAAATTCACTCCAAATCGCATCACTTTGGTATTTCATCACCTAAAACATACATAGACATGAATTACCATAAAAACACAAGCAAAACCTCACATAAACCTATCAAAAGAACATAAAATACACATAAATGACAAGCACAAAATGCAAGTTGTCAAGAACCAAGGAAAAGCAGAAGGTAAGAGCCAATGTAAAGAACTTGAGAGTCACAACAGACCACCGCAACTCCCTCGTCCAATCTTTGTTTGCTTGTTTTGTTCATTTGTTGCATCATTTCCCTGTTTTTATTTCTCTATTGATAACTGAAATTACTACCATGTTAGCTTAACCTACCTATACTCTATTAACTTTTAATCATTTGTTTAGTTATTTACCTAGTTTATTGCTTGAATACTTCTTTTATATTAATAAAGATGAGATTGGGGTATTTAAAGATGATGAATTTTGTGATTTCCATGATGGATTGATCTCATTCTCTTGAGAATTAATGTAGCTATTTTTAGTCAAATATGCATGATTGAGGGACTATATTGCCTTATGTTTACTATATTTTCTAAATTGAATGGATGTAATAGCATGATCAAACTTTGCATCATTTTGGTATTAAATGAAGGATCAAGAGAAGAATTTTTATATGGAACGACTAGAAATTAATTAATGTAAGTGGTAATTAGTAGTTAGGTTTCCTTAATTAATTCAAATAATAACTTATTGAAAACAAAAGTTACACTTAGTTTATTATTCGAGTTGATCTTAGAACCTAACAGTGCATCGTAACATTAGTCAAAATAAACTAACTAGACCTACTACTATAGTAGTGGTGAGTCTAGGTCGATCTCATAGAGAGTGTGTGTATAGTTGTTGAAATGAAATTAATCGGTGTTTAGGATTAAAGGAGTTTTGAACTTTTCAAATAAGAAAATAAAAGGAAACTAGACTAATAAAAACAAATGAAGGAAAACATTCGAAAATGATAAAAGTCAGGAATTTGGTAGGGACCTCTTCTTCATCACTCTTTTCTTCTCTTCCTAAGTGGATATAAGTGGTTCCCCATTCCTCCTTCTATTCCTTATCAATTCATCCCACCACACTAATGCATAATAAGAGAATTCCACTTTTGCCAATCCCACTTTCTTATCTTCAGAATAGTTCTGACAAGCAAAAATTATGTTCACTTTTCTTTCCCCTTCCAAGTACACTTTAGCATCATTCCTACCTTTGAAGGACAAAATCTTCATCTTGATGGCATTAATATTGCTATCTTTTCTCTCCGCTCTTTCTTCCCTGCTTGCTTTACCCCTCACGGACTGTACTTCATCTTCATACTGATCATACACTCTTTCCAACTCTTCGTCTTAGTGTCTATGACTATCAATTGATCTACTATGATTTTGGATTCTACTGGTTTCATTAATTATCTCATCTATCCCATCCATCCTAGAAGATATCTTATTGAATACCTTCTTGAACACATTCATGAATGCCTTATACATCACTTTCAAACAAGGCACATTGTCGTCCTCCTCATGTAATGTTTCCTTTCCATCCATTCTTTTGGTCATTCTTATAAATAAAACCAATAGTAAAAGATGGTTAGTAATAAAAAGATAATTTTACAAATCACGCCCTTAAGTGTTTCACTCAAGAGATGGCACTCTACTCGTGTTTCACTCAAAATTGGCTTTTACTCTCTTTCAAGTTTACACTCAAGAGATGGCACTCCACTTGTTTTTCACTCAAGAGATGGCACTCCACTTGTTTTTCACTCTAAGAGATTAAAAAAATTAGAGGCTTAGAATGAAATAAAATGACAAAACTAATGAATAATGAAAAAATTGAAATTGTCCCAGTGGAAAAATAAACTTGGATGCAAAGATGTAAAGACTCTAAAAAAAATAGGAAACGAACAAAAGGAAGTCCTATAATCACCTCAACCCTAAAGATAGAATTTTTCCTTCTATTTGTTTTTGCAATTGATTTTTTTAAAGCAACAATTGCTTCGTCTCTTTAATGCTAGGAATTTCGTTTTTTTTTGTTTTTTCATTTTTTTGACTTTTTTTGTAGCAACTATTTTCTTCTTTTCTAGATACTATTTTTTTATTTTTTTATAAAAACAAAATAAAAGAGGAACCCTAATTTTGAATTCTAATGAAAAATAACAGTAATAATAGCATATAAACATAAGATAAATAAAAATTTATATTAATCCAAACTCTTATACCAAATGATGTGGAACCTCAAGGCTAAAGAACTCGTAAACCCTTAAACACACACTTTAGATAGAACATGAACAAGACAAAATATCCAACCCTAAAGAACTAATCGATTATATGAAAGAAAACACATATAATAAGTTTGATTTGAAAATAAGAATCAAAATTCACCACAATTATTTACCTTGATAAGAATTATATTCTTGATGCAATAGAAGAATACAAAAAATTTTCCCTTATAGAATTCGTTATTTATTCAATCTAACCCTAAACAATGTTTATTATCATGTATTTATACCCCTTGAAAAGAAAGAAACCTTAACTATGTAAAAGGCCTTTAACCATGGGCCTTTTATCAAAATAATTAAATCTCAAATTAATATTTCTAAAATATAGCCTATTAAGCATAAAAGATTTAAAAAAGCCCAAGGCACAAGAAGTGGGCTGCCAAAAGTTATGTTTCTAACATAAAATAATTAATTAAATAAGAATGGAAGTCTTATTGCACATTTTACCCAACTTGAATAGTTGTGATGCCATTAGCCCTCATTGTCTCTTGAGATTCCATGCCATCTACAAATTTGCCCATGTAGGATTGAAGCACTTCTTTAGACTTCTTAGCTCTTGATCTTGTTATTGGTCCCTCTGACTTCGCTCCGTTTTGTTTGCAAAGTCCCACGGTCGTGCTCAAACCACACAGGCATGACACCCATGTATCGTCCATGTAACCATGGCTCATAGATGTGAGCCTCACATAGAGCTAGTCACTACCATGACATTATAAGTTACGAGCGTGACTTCTTACCAATTCACCCGAAAACCTAGTTTTTGCTATAACTACATTTTAATGACAACGAAAACAATTCGCTCATTATTTATTCTTTATTTTTTGGGATTTTTGGACGATTGAGGCGATAGAGAGTGCTACTTCATGGAAACCTATTGAGGATATGGAGGGCTAGGCTTTCTGACGCCAATGAAGGTGAAGTCGAAAACATATTTTCTCTCTATTTAATATTGAATCTCTCTTTAAAGATTATTTTGTTTGTCTATGTTGAATAATTTGGTTATTGTAAAGATGATCATAATGCATTCATTGGAATGTTTTATTATGAACCCATTAATAGATTCTTGAATACAATCCGTAATTATTATGTTTGAGAATTGTTAGTGATCACTAATGACCTTGAATCATTAGGAATATCGTAACTTGGGTTGTAACACCCCACTTCTATGAGGCACGTACTCGAACATCTCGAGGTCATTTGGGCACATGCCCTATGAAAACGGCACGTTAGAGTAGTTACATTCACTTATATGGCATCATACATAAAACACAATTATCCAAAATATCATAACGTTCCCATTTCATTTATAAAATATAGAACACCGTAGCTTTTCATACATAATCCATATATATATAGTATCAAAAGCTTATAAGAGTCTACTGGTCTTTTACAAAATTATGCATGGATGAGAAACTACACAAAAGATTCTTACTAAACTCCATAATCTCAGCTGACTGACTTTTGAGCCATTTCTTGAGTCCAAAAATGCAGTACTAGGCTTCTTCTAGAATATATTAGAAGCTAAGTCTCCTCTCAACATTGCAATTTTGATGAGTTTTGAGAACTCAGTGAGTGAACCATCATCGATGTGCTCACTCATATCAATCACAATAATAGTTCACATTTCAATTCACAGACAATTCACATAATTAACTATTGCATATCATTTCACATTTCAGTTCAGAACAGTTCAAACAATTAACTTCATTCAATCATATAACACATATATCAAATTATATATGCAATTGCTCATGAGTGCCTTTTTAACTGTCCCGTATCTAATGTAGATACCACGCTCATTTTACTAGTGAGATTATGGCTCTTTATAGACAATCTGAGCTTTAAGTTCCTTTTTTCAATGGCCACTCTGGTCATAATTTCCTTTATTTGATTATACATATCATGTAATGAAATACATCCAATCACATATATTCAATCAATCACTTTGTGTATACTACACATTCACTTTTCACTTTGTCATCAGACATAAGCCTAGCTTCAACACATTTGTTGAGAACAGTTATTTCTGTCAGATTCACATTCATTTAGAACACTTCCAATATATTCCCAATTATCGAGCTTCTTGGAACATCAATGTCCGAAATTATCATATTCACACAAATATAAGTTCAATAATTCAAATTTAAGGAATTACATTCATTACTATTGAGAAACATCTAGGTTACTCATAGTATGCTCCAGATAGCTATTGCCTTGACATCCTAGCAATGTCTAGAAGTTATCATTCAATTTGCGCTTCTATATCATGCAATACACACATTGTACACATTACTAATTTGCTCAAACACAGAACTATTCAATCATACACATATGTATATGCGTTATGTGTAATGCATGCTTAATTTGACTATTCCGGGTATGTATCCTTAAGTCACATGTCATGATCATTTAAACAACATCATTTATATATGTGTAGCTCGCACTTAGGTTTATACCTCAAGAACACTTGATTATTTTAAGTTTATTAATCAATCATTCACCAATGTTATTATAGCATTATGTGATCACACAATATCAAAATCCTCATTCATTCTTGCTTAATTCACATCATTCATCTCATCCATCCATTCTTATGTTATAACCTTAATTATCACCCTAAACATATCAAAGATTTAATCACTTAATCCATCATTAAACTAGGCTCATTTCAAGCCTCATTTAAGCCTAAATACACCATAAGAAAGTACCTTATCATTTGTTGGTTCAAACATCACTTAAAAGATAAGATTTCACGTTCAGGCCTTGCCCACGATCATGGTGGACCTTCCCATATCATGATAGAAGCTATTGCAACTGGCCACAGTTATGGGATAAGTGCCATGATCGTGATAGAACCCAATTTTCCAGGCCATGATCGTGCCCTGCCTTTTCTCCTTATTTTCACCATTGTTCCTCATACATAGAAACATCATTATCACTCCAAACTTTCTAGAATTCATGTCCATTTATGCAACCTCATTCTATGCAAATTTAACTATCATATTGGTTACATTAAATCCCATAAAACTCTATTCAATTGATTCATTTCCATTCAATTAATCCTATTATACATGCATTCCTAACTTTTCCAAATTTTATCTCTTTCATAATACATCAAACATATCTTTTCCATAGTTCATCATTTAGACTTCCTATCCTCATCATTTTTTCCTCAATTTCATGTTTAAAACATCCCTATAATAAATCATAATTTGTTACTCATCATACATAAAAATAATTTATAAGCACATCTCTTCGTTTATCAACTTTCAGTTCTTATTCAAACACCATTTTCACTATTAATCATCCATAAAAAATACATAATCTATTATTAATCACAAACACAAAAATAGAACATCAAAACGTGTCCATACATTCATCAACATTTCATCATATATTCAACTCCTTTAACCCATCAATCTATCCTTAATGATCATCAAAAATATTTTTATTAAACAAACTATAAAGATCATTAATATATCACTTACTTGTTTTAGCTCAAAAGACTCTTCAAATCACCAAGAAACCTTAGCTCCTCATGCTTACGATCATCAACTTATCAAGGTAGAATAAGCTAGGTTTCATTAGGAAGAAGAGATAACAAAGAAATCTAGTAGTGGATAAATGCAAAATGATAACAAGGTTTAATGTTAGGAAGGTGAGAGTGAGATGGTCATGTGTAAAGAAGAAGAGAGAAGAAGATAATAAAGAAAGCACATAACAAGAGCAAAAAACAATTAAAAGAAGGTCATTCATTAGGTTAATTCGTGGGGTAGATATGTGGCACGTATAGTGACACTTGTCACTTACCACATGTTTACTTCCTATGGTTCCCTTTGTCTTTCAACATCTAGTCCATTTGTCTCCTAATTTCCAAACTAATTGTCACCTAATTTTCAATGCCACTTGTTAATTATTTCTACTACCACGAATCAATTTATCTTACCACTTGGTATTTTTTCTAGTCCAAAATACCTATAATTTCATAAATCTCTCCGTTTTCACAAAAAATACCCATAATTTCATAAATCACCAAATCAAAATTCACGACATAATAATTCACAATTCACATCATAATCATTTTAAAATCATCTATACCCTCGAATATGTCAATTGAGTGCATCTACAGTCTTTGTAATTTGTGCAAAAATCATAATTCACGTGTGTGTATGCTTATGCAAGTGATATGCATGTAAATGTAACACTTTTTTTTCTCAATGATATTTCTCATGTATAGAAATCTAGGGTTTTAACCCTTAATACGGGAAAACAGATATTACAATTCTCCCCTTTAAGAAATTTCGTCCTAAAAATTCTTACTTGATTGATCAAATAGGTACTGATTCCTCAAGTGCTCCTCTGTTTCCCATGCAGCTTCCTCACTCGAGTGATTTCTCCAAAGGACTTTAACCAATGGGATCACTCGATTTCTCAATTGCTTCATCTAATATCCCATTATCTTTACCGGTTCCTCAATATAATTTAAATTACTTATAACTTCAACATCTTGAGCCAGTAATATATATGTCTGATCAGACTGATACCTCCTAAGCACACTCACATGAAAGACATTGTGAATTTGAGACATCCTAGTAGGTAGTGCCAACTTGTATGTCAATGGTCCGATTCTCTTGATAATCTCATACAAACCAATGTATCTAGGGCTTAGTTTACCCTTTTTATCGAACCTTAGCACTCTTTGCCAAGGTGATACTCTCCAAAACACTTTATCTCCCATTTGATACTCCATATCTCTCCGATGTTGTTTCGCATAACTCTTCTGTCTATCTTGAGCCACTTAAATTCTATTTCGGATCAGTTTAACCTTATCCACAATGTCTTGGATTAGTTCTGGGCCTTCAACAATCCTTGGACACTTTTCATCCTAATATAAAGGCGAACGACACTTTTTACCATATAACGCTCATACAATGCCATACTAATACTACTATGATAATGATTGTTATAAGAAACTTCAATCAAGGCTACATACTGATCCCATACTCCTTGGAACTCCAAAACACAAGCTCTGAGCATATCCTTAATAGTCTTAATTATCCTCTCACTTTGTCTGTCTATTTGAGAATGAAATGTAGTACTGAACGTCAACTTCATGCCTATTGCTATCTGTAAACTTCTCCAAAATCTCAAAGTAAATATAAGGTCTCTGTCTGACATTATAGACATTGGGACCCCATATAATCTCACTACTTCATTTATATACCTCCTGGCTAACTGATCCAATGTCATATTCTCCCTCACAGGTAAGAAATGAGTCAATTTTGTCAATCGATCAACAATAGCCCATATAGCACCATGTTGCCTCATAGTATTCGAAAAACCCATGATAAAGTCTATAGTGATTCTCTACCATTTCCACTTCAGAATAGGCAATGACTACAACTTCCTGATTGAGCTCAAGTTTATTACATAAATTGGCGACATTTTCATGACTTTTACTACACTTTTTGACTTCTATCTCTAGCTTTTGTGCTTAAATTGATTCTTGTATGTGTGCTTTTATTTTATGTAGTTTGAAGGTAAAAAATGTTACAAATCAGTATTCATTGCACTAATTAATTTTCTAAGAACAATTGATACTGCAAACTACCTTTTTTTATTATGGGAGACTTAAGGAAAAGGAAGTCAAGAAGAAGATGTGGAAAGTAAGAAGGTTGAAGTGAAGTCAACGAGAGAATAAGGCGCAACAGGAAGTTCGCCGCGGCGAAGTGGATCTATTGTCATGGCAGAGCACACAGAATCCAAGCTGAACTTTCGGGAAACGTTCACCGCGGTGAAAATTAATTCTTTTGCTGTGACAAAGGAACCAACAACAGAGCAAAACCTTTCGGGAAAAGTTCACCGTGGTGAAAAACATTTGTCGCCGCAGTGAACCTTCGAAAACCTGGACCAAATTCAGAAAAATCACCCACTGCACGACCCGACCCGACCCAACATCCTTCATTTAAAAACCTACTAAATTAGGTTATAGCCAATAGAACAAAAAGAAAAAAACACAATTTTGATCAAGCTTACAGAGGATACATCACAATTAGTGTCATATTTGTCAATAGTATAGGACTTTTATTTTCCTTTGCATAGTTTTAAAATTTTGAAAACACAAACACAAACATACTATCATAGTTGGACTTTTTATATTTAGCATTCTTTTTGCATTTGGATAGTTTTTGAGTCTTTTCTTTGATTACTGTTTGAGCCATGCATACATACTTTCATACATATTTTCACATACCATACACTTGTATCCATCACATCTCATCTTTTTTTTGACTTTGTGTGCTTGCGAGTAAATTTTGTTACTTTTTATTTACCTTTGAATTGTTCCTGTGCATTCCCCTGAAAGCAAAACTCCTACCTTTTTATCCTAAAATTGAGAGACGTTTGAGAAAAATCGAAAAAGAAAGAATATCAAAAGAAGGAAGTAAGGGGTTTGTTGAAGAAGAATCAAGTGAGACAGATAGTGAGAGAAACCCTGTGGAAGGAGTGAATATGGTAGAGAACTTTTCTCCAAAACCCTAACTTTCATGTTAACCAACCTAGGAATGGTGATAATGGAGGTAATGGGGAGCATGAGAGAGTAGGTGAAAATAATGGGAATCAAAGGAGAAGGACTATTAGGGAAGTAACAACTTCTGATGTGAATTATGACCCATTTACTGCTACTTGTCCTAATTTTTAAGTTAAGGGATTACTCATTAATTCTCTTCCTAAATTTCATGGCCTGATAGGAGAGGATCCCTACATGCATTTGCAATCCTTGTCCATGATTTGTCGGAGTATAAAACTAGTTGGAGCTTCACTTGATCAAGCGTTATGGAAGGTTTTTCACCTATCTTTGGAAGGAAAAGCAAGAGAGTGGTACATGAGTCTTCCAAGGCATGTGGCAAATGCCTACCATAGCTGATCCAATCTGAGGAAGGCTTTCTTAGAAAATTACTTTCCAGCTTCCCGCACTTCATCAACGAGGAAGGAGATTTACTCGGCATGCCAGGATTATGATGAGTCTCTTTATGACTACTAGAACCGCTTCCAAGATTTGTTATCTAGATTCCCTCAACATCAAATACCGGATGAACAGTTAGTGTAATATTTCTATGATGGATTGAAAAATCAAGACAAAGGTATGTTAGATGCAGCATCAGAAGGTTTATTGATTGATCTTACAGCTTCAGAAGGATAGGATATGATCAAGAAGATGGCTCTAAATCATCAATAGTACAGTGTGAGAGAGACCCGAGGAGTGCATGAGTTGGGTACCACAACAGCCCAATCTAAAAGAATGGAGAGTTTGGAGTCAAAAGTTGACTTTTTGGAGAGTAAAGTGACATCACAATTATCCTTCATCACTATCGAGCTGAAGAATCTGAATGTGCATCGCCCAACATCTTCTATGGATCTCACAGCACCTAGCTGTGATACTTGTGGGATCAGTGATGCACATATCCAGTGTTTGCCCTAGTCGGTTTGAAGAAGTGTCTACAGTGTATCCGGGATGACCAAATCAGAAATGGGACCCCTAATCTAACAGTTATAACGAGGGATGGAAGGCCATCCCTATGTTTAGTTGGAGGAATGAAGAGGGACGGTCAAAACAGATTTCAACAAGGGGTAGGAGCTGGTACTTCCACTATCTAGCTCCCCAACCAACAACAAATCATGATTGTCCCACCTAAGGAGGATACCAACCAACTGCTGCAAAATATGATGACTTTGATGAAGGAAGAGCGGAATTCAAACAATAATCAGTTCAATGCCATTGCTTCTTTGATTTAGCAAGATTCTTCAAAGAATGCTACTTGGTTCAATGCCTTGGAAAAGAGAATGGAGCAATGGGAGACAAAAGTAGAGAACATCAACTCTTTTGTCACTCAATTTTCCAACAACATGAGTGAGAACCAAGAAAGAAGCAGTGGAATCATTCCTTCAAATATTGTGATGAGCCCAAAAAGTTTAAATGCAATTGCTCTCCGAAGTGGGAAACAAGGTTTAAACATCAGGAGGACGAAGAATGTGATGAGGAGACTGATAGTGGAGAATTGCCTTTACCAAAGAACAACATCAAGAATTTCGAAAGCTCCAGGGAAAAAGCACTTTTTAATGAAAGGAAGTTTGAATCAAAGAACAAAGAAGCTACTTCAGAAAGTTCTAAGGAAAAAGCACCAACACATGAGCATGGGGAATCAAGCAAGCATGAAGCCCTAGGTAAGGAGGTAAACCTTCAAGACCTCCCTTTTCCTAAATCATATTTAATGAGCAAGCGTATGACTGACATTAAACATGAGAAAGATATCATTGATTTGTTTAGAAACTTCAAAGTCAACATCCCTTAGCTTGACTTAGTGAAAAAGGTTCCGGCCTAAGTTAAATATCTTAAGGACTTATACACAAACAAAAGGAAGTTTAGGCCCAATGAGAGAGTCCATGTGAGCTCGAATGTATTAGCCCTATTCAAACCCCAAATACCCGTCAAGTGTCAAGACCCTAGATCTTTCACCATTCCATGCACAATAGGAAAAGTTTCCATAGAAAGGGCCTTGTTAGATCTAGGGGCAGCAATCAATGTGATGCCTAATTCTATTTATCAATCATTTAGATTTAAGAGTCTAAAGCCCACATCTGTCATGTTACAACTGGCTGATAGATCTTTTAGGCATCTAATAGGGATTATAGAGGACATTTTGGTCCAAGTCAAGGGTTTAGTTTTTCCTGCTGATTTTTATGTGCTTGATATGTCTTTTGAAGTTGTGCAGGATACATCTTTGATTCTTGGTCGACCCTCATTAAGGACTGCTAATACTATGATTAGCATGAAAGAAGGTAAGATCACCATGGAGGTAGGAGATCAACAAGTGAGATTTAATATTTATGAGGCTATGAAACACCCCTATGAGGATTATTCGGTCCTAGGAGTTAACATGGTTGACATTTCTGTTGATACAGCCTATAATGAATTTGACTTGCCAGAGAATTTCCTTGATTCTGACTTGTATTCATTTGATCTTGGGGAAAGGTTT